>CAUYSK010019687.1:0-54723 GCA_963575035.1 Avahi laniger | reverse complement strand
ATCATTTATCTATTGCCTATTGGTTCTGTTTCTCTGGAAGATTCTGTTTAATACATAGTCATTAATTGGATAAATGCTCCATATTAGTTTAGTTTTTTTGTTAGAAACCCTTAGTGTGTTCACAATAGAAAAGGTCTAATTTTTAAAAACATTGGTTTCTGAAAATGTCTAAGCTTACTCTAACCTTATTTGTCTTTAATAACTTTTCTTTTTTTCCTCCATTTACAAGATCTGTAATTATTTTTCATTAATTTTTCAGTGGGCACAGCTACAGTTGGGAGTGGATTATAAGAGTAGACAAGAGGGTATACTGAACTTCTGGAAATCTTACCTCACTACCTAAGCTTTTTGGGATCTTGTCCTCCTCTGAAATCTTATTGTCATGTAACATATGCTGCGTGTATGTAAATGTGTTCCTCCTTTGGGGAGGATTGTGACATTCATGTCTCTGTATTTTTTTTCCTGTCCCCCAGGTTTTTGCATTAGCCAGGACCTCCAGAAGGATGCTGTATTGTTAGTTGCTTTGATAGTCTTATTTCTTCTAATGGAAACCCTTCCTTTCTGCATCTTTATGTATACTAGAGCATTTAATGGTGACAACAGGTAAAATATGACATAAATGTCTTTACCAAAGCAAAGCAAAAGTCACATCTAGCTAGAAAGCTTATTATATTTCTCTGCAGGATAGAACACAAAGGACAAAACAGAAAAAGAGGGAAGGTGGGAGGGACAGAGAGAGGGAGCAATGAAGTATCTGAAGCAAGGAAACATGAGTGAAATGGAAATCATAGAAGAAATGGGAATAAGAACTATTAAGGTTAAAAATTCTAACTGCTCTCAGATCTACCTCTTTGTTGACAACAGAAATTTCTCACCTTTAATATATAAACCTTTTTCTAGAGAGTGAAATCTTAGATCCTCTTTGACAGTAGTATTTATCTTCTTCTAACTGACCTTCCCTCTCTTTCTTCATGGACCATAAAGGTATGAAGACCGACCCTGACTAGTCATGCAGTCTTGGGCAAGTCCCTTCAGCTTCTTCTTGGAGATAAGGCCAGTGAACCGCATCCTCTATCTCCAAATCTCATCCAGCTATGCTCTCACCCTGCAATACTTGGAGGAAAACATTCAATGACTTTGATGTCTTCAAAATTAAAGGTATATGGGTATGTTTTTAATTAAGGACACCATGGACAAAGGTGACAGAAGATGGAAGGGAAGATGTTATCTCCATTGCCCAAAATTAATAAGTGACTGATTTATGTAATATCTAAGATATACCTTCACATCAACAAGAATAAGACAGAAGTCCTAGGAGAAAAAGACAAAAATATCAGAAGACAATTTGCAGAAAAGGAACTCTAAATGGATACAAGCATATGAAGAGATGCTCTAATTCATTAGTAATCAGAGAATTGCTAATTAAAACAGTAATTAGGATATTATTTTACTCCCATAAGACTGGCAAATATTAAAAAGTTGGATAATGCCATGGGAGTCCTCATCCATCTATCTACTACATGTGGCGATGTGGGAGGTTAGACTTGGCAGCCATTCTGGAGAGTGAGCTAGAAGTACTGAGTCAAAAACACACACTGCACACACACATGCGGACCTGGGTGAGAATTTATTTGTAATATAGCTCAGAAGAAGAACTGCTGAGTCATTATAGACATTACAGATTACAGAAATTCTGCTCCCCGAGATACATTACAAATATATTGTCACCAGGTCCATATGGGATCGTGAAGCTGTTAATTTATAGTAAAGTTTGTGGTGGGAGAGAGTTGGAAGCAAGCAGGGAGAGTAGTTAGATAAAATTGACGCTTGCACACCATAGAGTTAGCAGTAGCAGATCAGTTGTACACAAAGCCATACAGATTAGAATTTAAAACTATTATGTTAAGTGAAAGCATGAAACAGAATGAAATTCATTTATGAAAGTTTAAAATAACACGCATGCATGCACACACACAAACCATATGCATTTTAATTTGAAAGTTTTGCAGCCATAAACCTCAGCCATTTAGAAAGAATGATAGTTAATTTTAAAGAGGGACATTTATGATTGCTTGGCATTTTAGAGATTAGTGAGCTTTCCTGAGTCTCCCTCGGGGGGAATCTGGTTGTGGTTTAGTCTAGAAGAAGACAACAGGCAGTGGCAGCTTTGTGGACTAACCTGAGATAAGACGTTGGTCTTGTATCTTCATTTTCAAGGTGTCTATGTAAGAACCTGTCAAAACAAGGAGAGAAAGAAGAATGAAATCAAAACACAGGAAAATGCAAATCAAAACCAATAAAAGATATCACCTCACCCTTGTTAGAATGGTTATTATCAAAAACATAAAAGATAACAAGCATTGGTGAGGATGTGGAGAAAAGGGAACCCTTGCACATTGTTGGTGGCCAGTTAGTATAATATTTATCAAAAAAGCCATGAAGGTTTTTCAAAAAATTAAAAATATAATTACCACATGATCCAGCAATCCCACTTCTGGGTATATATCCAAAGGAAATGAAATCTGTTTGTCAAAGATATATCAACACTGCCATGTTTCTTGCAGCATTATTCAAGAGAGTCAAGATATGGAATCAAGCTAAGTGTCCATCAGTGGATGAATGGATAAAGAAAATGTGGTATGCATACACAATGGGACACTATTCACCTATAAAAAGAAGGTGATTTTGTCATTTGCAACAATGTGGATGGAAGTGGAGGACATTGTGTTAAGTGAAATAAGCGAGGCAGAGAAAGACAAATATTGGATGATCTCAGTCACATGTGGAATCTCAAAAAGTTGATCTGATAGAAGTAGAGAGTAGAATGGTGGTTACCAAGGGCTAGGGTGATGGAGGTTTGAGATTGGGGAGATGTTGGTCAAAGGACACAAAATTTCAATTAGATAGGAGGAATGAGTTAAGTAGACATATTTTATATCATAGGAAAAAGCTATAGTTAACAATATATTGTATTCTTGAAAAATGCTAAGAGAGTAGATTTTAAATGTTCTTACAACAAAAATGATAACTTTGTAAGGTAGTACATATGCCAACTAGCCAGATTTAGCCATTCCAATGTATACATATTCTGAAAAATGATATTGTACTTGGTAAATTTATATAATTTTGTCAGTTTAAATAAATAAAATAATACGTGTGGAGTTGGTACCACAACATCTGGTACACAGATGCTTTGTATCAAGGCTTTATTTATTCTTTAATTTAATCCTCTTTATTACTTTGCTTTTTGTCACCCTTTGCAAAATATAGTTGTGGGATTACCAGCCTAAAAATCTTGATTAAACTGAATTTGATTTTGAAGGAAAGGTAACTGCTAGTAATAGTATAAGAAGCCAGACCCCAAGTGGCTTTATAAAACAAATTAATAATTTTAAATGCACATGTATTTAAAATACATACCTTCATGTATTCATCTGAAATAAGCTTCTAACTCTAAATATT
The DNA here is from genome assembly GCA_963575035.1 of Avahi laniger. NCBI lineage: Eukaryota > Metazoa > Chordata > Mammalia > Primates > Indriidae > Avahi > Avahi laniger. The sequence goes on along the minus strand of CAUYSK010019687.1, from coordinate 51,261 downwards.
TAAATAAGACCAGCCGCATTCCTGTAAATTGTACAGATCAAATTTTATTTTCTATCTTTCTTGCTATCTGTTTATTCAGCAAATGTTTGTGATTGAGTATACATTTCCAATTACTGCTTTTGGCAATATGGTAAATGACAATTGTCCATAGTTCAAATGAACTACTGGACTATATTATCTCTCATCAGCTATTTCTTAATAAAATATCTTTAGGGAGGGTTACATATTATGAAACAATTCTTCCTCAGGAAGGTTAATTTTTTTTTTAGAACATATTCATATTTTTACTTCTGTATTTTTAATCCCTTCTGTAGGCAAAGTGATAAATTTAATAAATGTTTAAAAACTTCAACTAACTCCTCTTCTGTATATTCCATCACTATTTCTTTATTATATTATTTATTTTCTTATCATTAATATTGAAAAGGCTCAAATATCTCCCATGTCCCATGCCCTTTTTCACTCTCTCCTTATAATTTGCAGCCAAATATCTTCCCACTATCCTACCTTCAATTTCTGCTTATTCCTCATTCCACTACAATCTTGCTTCTGCCCCTACTTTATCACCAAAACAATTTGCTAATTAATAACATAAAAATTTAATAAATAAATATAATAAAAAAAAATTTCTTATGTACAAAAAATAAATCGGGAGGCATCAATTTACCAAACTTCAAGCTATGCTACAAGACTCTAGTACCAAAATAGCGTAGTACTGGCACAAGAACAGAGACATAGACCAATGGATCAGAAGAGAGAACCCAAATATAACACCATCCTCATATTGCCATCTGATACTTGACAAAGTAGACAAAAACACACAGTGGGGAAAAGAATCCCTATTCAATAAATGGTGCTGGGAAAATTGGATAGCCACATGTAGAAGACTGAAACAGGATCCGCACCTCTCACCACTCACAAAAATTAATTCACAATGGATAACAGACTTAAACCTAAGGCATGACACTATGAATTCTAGCAGAAAATGTTGGAAAAACTCTTATAGACATTGGTCTAGGCAAGGAATTTATGAAGAAGACCCCAAAAGCAATCACAGCAACAACAAAAATTAATAAATGGGACCTGATCAAGTTAAAAAACTTCTGCACAGCCAAGAAAAGAATTAATAGTGCAAATACACAACCTACAAAATGGGAGAAAATAATTGCATGCTATACATCAATAAAGGGCTGATAACTAGAATCTATCAAGAACTCAAGCAAATCAGCAAGAAACTAGTCAAACAACCCCATTAAAAAGTGAGTAAAAGACATGAACAGAAATTTTCAAGTGAAGATAGACTAATGGCCAACGAACATATGAAACAATGCTCAACATTTCTCATCATTAGTGAAACACAAATCAAAACCAAAATGAGATACCACCTAACTCCAGTGAGAATGGCTCTTATCAAAAGGTCCCCAAACAATAGATGCTGGCATGGATGTAGAGAGAAAGGAACACTTATACACTGTTGGTAGCACTACAAAGTAGTACAATGTCTATGGAAAGTAGTATGGAGATTCCTCGAAGAACTAAAAGTAGACCTGCCATTTGATCCAGCAATGTCACTACTGGGTATTTACCCAAAGGAAAAGAAGACATTTTATAAAAAAAGACGCTTCATTCAAATGTTTGTAACAGCACAATTCACAACTGCAAAGATGTAGAAACAACCCAAGTGCCCATCAATACATGAGTGGTTTAATAAAATGTATATATATACCATGGAGTACTACTTAGCCATAAAAAATGGTGAACTAATACCTTTTGTAACAACCTGGATGGAACTGAAGACCATTCTTCTAAGTGAAGTATTGCAAGAATGGAAAAACAAACACCACATGTACTCACTACTATTATAAATTGGAACTAATAGATCAACACATATGGAAGTAAAACTGAACGGAAATCAAGCAGGCGGGAGCGGGGAGGAGGGGATGGGTAAATTCACACCTAATTGGTACAATGTACACACACTATCTGGGTGATGTGCACACTTATTATAACTTTGACTCAAATTGTTCAAAAGCAAATTATATAATCAAAACACATGTTGCCCCATAATATTCTGAATTCTAAAAATACATTAAAAAATAAAAATAAATAAATAAATACAAGAAAATAAATTTTTAACATCATGACACTCCCTAAATACTTCAGCGGGTATTTAAGAATAGAGGCATTGTTTTCTCTAACCAATACAGTTTGCATACACACAGAGTCAACAATAAGTCTATCACAGCACCTATAATGTAGTCCGAATTCAAATTTTTCTTGTTTCCAAAATGTCTTTATAGCCATTTTTGTTTTGATTCATGCTTTTATTTGATTATGGCTTCTTAATCTCTTTTTATCTATAACATTCTCTCACCCTTTGTTGTTTTTGTTTTGACACTGATCTTTTTGAAATACCCAGGTCTTGTCCTGTAGAATGTCCCACATTCTGGATTTGGCCCATCCAGTAGTGGGTGGCAGGCAATGAATTATTTACTTCATTGAATGAATTCTTCTTGGTCCTTCAAATAGCTAGTGTAATATCCTGAGCTCTCAGACGACCATATTCTCACTAAAACGTTTAGGATTTCCTGCCCATTATTGGGAGACAGAGCACCAGAGAGGCCCCCAAATGGTAAATCTATGAATATTTATAGTTGACAGTAATTGTGGAGCACTGATCTTTACAAAGATTTCTCTTTCCCATTTCCCCCCATTCTGTCATTTAGAAAAGCTCAACTCGATATTAATATGCCTTTAATAGTTTTTATTAAAATACTGACAGTTTCATTTTCAACAATAAACATGTGTCCCTCTGTAGACTCTGAGTTGTCAGGGAAAGGCAGGGCAGCAGGTGGATCATACAGAATTAAGGGACAGAAAGCCATGCACAGAATAGATTGTGAATACCTTGAACTCTCTGACTACAAATCCAAAGGATTTCCATCAAGTTCAACATATTGACATTTATTAAGCACTCACTATGTGCCCTGCATTGTGGACATGGACACAAAGGTAAGAGAGAAACTGTAGCTGCCCTCTGGGGACTTACAGTCCAGTTACATACACAAGTAATTTTGTACAATCCAGTCCTTAAATAAGGCTCTGTAAAGGCACAAATAGTAAACAGCAAGACAGGACAGGGAGCTCTGCCCTGTCCACAGTGACCCGGGGGGCCTAGTGGAGGGGTGGCATCTGAACCAGGCTGTACTGGGCATGCTGAGATCTTGCCTAAAATAAGCAAATGCAAGAACATTAAAAATTCCACATTCCATTGGTGAAAGAAAGTGTCAAATGCATTTCATAAAGAGGCCAAAGTCTGCTTAAAGGAGTCTTAAGGAATGAATACAACATGGAGGTAGGTATTTTTCATCTGGGTTCTTTCAGTGCTGTGTGGGTGACTGGTTCCTTGATATTTATGGGAGGTAGATTTGCAAATTTCTTCCCAGATATTTAGCCAACTTATACTAGGTTGTGGGCACCAGAATGGTAGGAATGGGTTGCATATTTCCAGTGACATGCAGTTTCACCTCTGTGGCCTGTTGTCCCTTAATTCTCCCCGTGTAACCCATCCATGGGGTCTGCAGTCGAGCCATGAATATAAAAGCTGTTCTCTACAAGGGATGATAATCGTCCTGTAGCAAACTCCCTTGCCTCATCTCTGTCTTCAGACATGAGGTAAATGAAATCTCTGAAATATTGATGAGTAGAAATGACTCTATTAATAATGAAAATGAGCAAACAGCAAGATCTCACATGTGAAAAGAGACAGCATACTTCACCGAAATCCAAGCTCACATGTCCATGCTTAGCTGCCCCTGATTGTTTTGTGGGAGGGCAGGGAACCCAGTGCCAGAGAATGGAGTCACTCTGTCACAGAGAGAACGCATCCCGGCAGAATGACTAAAATTATTGTGTGGGTGGCAAAGGAAGAAAAGCCTTTGTCGAGGAAAGAACAATCAATATCTTAATACTGGTGCTCTTGCATCAGGAAGCCAAGAATTCCCACTGGTGCTGCCTTGTGGGATAAAAGACAGAAGGATGCTTGGGCACCCCTGGAGTGAAAAGAATTGGGGGGCTGTTGGAAGAATGTGGGGACAGCTCTAAGCATCACTGCTTTCAGCATCAGCATCCCTACTGGGCAGAATGACGAGGCCCCTGCAGAAGGGAGTCTAAGACAGACATGTTCAGACATGTGTATCGAGTGCCTCCTATGAGCTGAACACAGCGATGCATAAAATTGGTCCAGTCCTGTTCCCACGGGATTCACCGTTTAGCATGAAAGATAGAAAGGTAAACAAGTCATATCCAAGTAAACAAGTACAAACTACAAAAGGGCTAAATAAGAGGATATGGTTGGAGCTGAGAAGAGGGTATCTAACCATGTGCGTATGTCGGGGGCGGGTAGGAAATGATGGGGGTGGTGGTCGGGAAGGATTCCCAGGAGAGGAATGACTAAGCCACAACCTGAGTGGTAGACAGGACTTAAATAGGAGACAGGATGAGGGAAGAGTGTTGCAGGCAGAGAGAACTCTAGAGCATGATATGATCTGAGGCACAATTTTATACAATTTACTCTACCTGAAGAACGGAGAGCAGAGGGGAGGGGACTGGAATGGCTGCAGAGAAACCAGTCCGGAGACTACTGTAATTGCTCAAGTGAAAGATAATGATAAAGGCAAAACTGACATCTTGCCCTTAGACTAACCTTACCCACCGTTTTGGGTAATAAAGAGTACTGTATGTCATAGCACTCAAGGTACGTTTTGTTAAAATTCACGCAATCATTACACAAACAGAATGATATACTATGGTATAAGAATTGAGCTGTAGATATTGCTTATTTTCTCTATTGAGGAAGCCACTTCTTTTGAAGTTCTGGGTCCCTTGCGATGCAAGTAAAATTTTCCCCAGAATTGCTTATAATTTTTTTGAGAATAATTTTTTTTTGTTCTTGGTGGTGACCATCGACATAGAGAGCTATTTTGCAAACATGTACAAAGTTTTCTGATTGACTGGATGACCAGGAAGGAGAAGACATCAAGGATGTCCCTAGGTTTCTGAGTGTGGGGCTGAGACTTGGGCCCCAGGTGCAAGAGCAAGTCTAGGCAGGAGGCCTGGGGCAGGACTGCAGGAGTGTCTTGAATGAGTGAAAGAAGAAAAGATTCTCTATCTGGAGGACAAAAAGTTCCTATTTCTTGCTGAAATGACCCACATAGGAAAAAGCCCAGACAACGTCAAAGAGAAAAACAGAATATGGCAGTGAATTTAAACTTGACCTTCACCTGATGAAACAGTCAGAGCTCCATGGCTTTTTCAACCAGCGTTGACCTAGAAATTATGCAATTCAAAGCTTTTATTTAACTGGTGAAATAGAGGCTCACAGAGGTTATGTCGCTTGTTTAAGGTCATGTAGCTGACAGAACTTAATTTTTTATATCACGTAATTGCAAAACAATTTAAGTCGCTTGGCTTATGTCTTGTGCATCCTTCTGTACACAAACTAATTGCAAGCCCCACTTTGCTGAAGGCTCTTTTGAAATTTTCTTTTAATGAAATAAATTTTGAAATTTACAATACATTTTCCTTAATTAACATTTGTATTTCTACAAGGGGGATCTTCCCACTGTTTACTCACTCATACATCTATTGAGAAGTTATCTGCAAAGTTAGTTCCACAGGAATTTTCATGTAATTACCAATCAGGGATATTCCTGGATGCTCTTTGAAAATTTTACTGACAGATACCTGTTTTATGCAATAATTTGGGGGTGCTATAAGTCCTTGAAGTTACGGAACCTTCTTTCTTTTGCTGTTCCTCTTCCCCATCCAGGGCCATATTGAGACATGTTCATACCCAAAACAAACCAGTAAGTCTGGATATTTTAAAACCTGTGTGTATGCGTGCGTGCGTGTGCAAGTGTGGTCATTCAGGATTTATTCAGCAGCGAGACTTACTGTGCTGCATGAGGAAGGGCAGAAGAGGAGAGCCATCAGGGGCCCCCAAAACCTCTCCTTTCCTGTCCAGCACAGTTCCGCTCTGGCCCCAAACACGAACACCCATTCAGCAAAATAAGAATCCCACCATTAACCAGAGCCACCCTCCCTAGATAGCAGTTTGGGTTTCTAAGTGTTCACTTTGGGGATTTCAACCCTGGTACCCATCCTAAGAAGCTTCTCAAGTAATTCTTCTGCCTTGTCCCATTTCTAGTGACTCACCCTTAAATTTCTCTGGTCCCAGGGTCTGTCGTCCGGAGAGGGACCATTCATCACTCCCCATAAATGCTTCTTTTTCTTTAAGACCCTAATCTCAGCCTGGTATAGAATTAAGTGATCTGATTAAATGCCCCAAACTTTTCTTTTTTAACCTCCATGATTGCAATTATTGTATTCTGTCTGTTTTGAACCCTGGACCTTGGACTTTATTAACACCTGTATTGTTCACCATGGTATCCCAACAGCTAGCAAAGTGCTTGACACCTGGCTTATATTTATAAGATTTGCTGCAAGAGTGAATGGGTTAAATTAATCCAAAAGACTGATAATATGTTATCCACTGTACCAATTAGGGTTAGGTGCATCTGTGCACGATAACATCCAAGAAAACTGTGGCTGAAATAAGATGAACCCTTATTTCTTTTTTATCCAAAAGGACAGAAATAGGTTGTCCATGACTGCAGGATGGCTTTATGAAGTTCTCAGAAACCCAGACTCTATGTTGCTGCTCTGTGTCATTAGTATGTAGCTTCTGCCACCTCGTCCAAGATAGCAGCGTGAATTCCGGCCGACATGTCTGCTTTCCAGCTCCTGGGAAGAAGGGACTGCAAATGAGAACGCCGAATGCCTCTTCCTTTGAGGATACTTGCTATGTACAGAATTGTCCCCCTCCCTTATAAGAGAGACACCAGGGAGCTTCTCTCTCTCTCCCCAACCCCCCCGCCCCTACCATTAAGTGCACAAAGAAGAGAGCATGTGAGCACACAGTGACATGGTGGCTGCCTACAGGCCAGAAAAGAGACCTTAGAATGAAACCCCCATGCTGACATCTTCATCTTTTACTTCTTAGTCTCCAGAATTGTGAGAGATAAATTTCTGATATTTAAGCCACCTAGTCTATGGTATTTCGTGATAGCAGCCTGAGCTGACTAATGCAATACTTTTTGGAAGATATACTTGATACTTTCAATATGGGTAGCACATAGTCACATGGCCATACTTAGCTGTAAGGGAAGCTGAGAAAAATAATCTGTACTCTGAATAGCTGTGTGCCCAGCTCAAAACCAGACATTCTATGAGTAAGGAAGAGGAGAATGGATAGTGTCAACTTGGCATCCAAACACACTCTTTTATCAAAACTTAGTTTTCAAATAAAGAAAATAGCAAAAACTTGCGTTTGTCTAACATGATGCAACTATCCTTTATACAATTAAAAACATGCTAACTCTCTCCCCAAAAGATGATACAAAGTCTAGTTGAATCCCATCCCCCTCATTTGATATCTTGAATTTAAATGAGATATCAGGGTAATGAGTATGAATGCATTTGGTGTTAGATGGTGGGAAGACGGGAGAAAAGAACAGAAAAAAGTTTGGTTAACATGTACACAAATGTATTCACATCAAAATAAGTGTGAAATACTTATAACCATTATAGTCCTTTTTTTTTCTGCCACTGGTCATGTGGTTTTAACTGGTGTTTATAAGTATCTTCTTACACTATCCATTCTGTATTTCCCCAGCAATCTCATTAGCTGGTCATGGTTCCCTGTCTGGTGGTTTGACCCCAACTTTATTCCTGAAGGGTCAGAGCCACTAGCAGTTCTGTCTGTATTGTTTTGTTTTAGTTTCACATTGAAACCTTAATCATGGACATGAGACAACTAAAGTGTACTCTAGGGGATCGCCTGCATTCCAGATACTCCTATCTACCCCCTGCCTCAGGTAGTACCAGCCCACTTTCCCCTCAATAGTGCCAATTGCTCCCACCAGTACTCCTCTGTTGTCTGCCAAGACACTGGCATATGGAGCCCAAAGTACTGAGTTGGTAGAGTCAACTACCGTCACTGTGTCCCCTGTTGGAAGCATTTCTCCCTGTGAACTAAGGCTTGTAGACCTGCATAACACAAAATCATGGAGGTGGGAAAGATCTAGAGGTGCTATTGAGAGGAGCCAATCTTTTGGGAGCTACCCCTTGGTTCTTGGACTCATGAATCCTGGTGGTGGAAGAAACAGCACCGATGATTGGGTATCGATTTAGAAGATATACCACATCCTAGCGGATATTACTTCAGCCTCACAAGGTGTTTCCTTCCATTGGCACCATAACTCTCAAAAGTCTATTTTACAAATCTACCAAGTCAACACAATAAAGAACAATATGAGAATAATAATAGAGAACAATATGATAAGACCACTGAATTCTACGAACATGAGCCAGTAACTTTACATCATTTGCTGTAAAATGAGTTTCTTGGTAAGAAGTCATTCTGTGTAGAATAGTACAAAGGTGAATAACGATGGTGATATTTGCAGAAGCTCTGCAAGTAGGGAAAGCAAATCTGTATTCAGAGCAGTAATCTATTCCAGTGGGAACAAAATGCTGTCTCTTCTATGATCGAAGTAGTATTATGTACTCCATCTGCCACCCGGGGACAGGCTGATCTGCCCAGAGAATGGTATTTCTCACTCCAACCTTCCTGCAGCCTCCTGGCACTCACCCTATAATTCAAGCCTGTTAGGTTCCCTCCCAATTTTGGCTGCCGTATAAGATTAGCCGTATAAGCTTAAATTCTGAGTTGTGCCCTTTCTTTTAGGGGTAAATGCTTATTAGAAATTTGTTGTTTTCCATGTTCTTAGGGCCATCTAAATTTCCTTTGCTTTTTCTTTTCTTCCTCCTGCACATTTACTTACATAATGTGGATATTGCTTCTGTGAGTGGTTTGATCTTACATATATATATATATATATATATATAAAACTATCCTAGCTGTGTCTTCTGGTTTTCTTTTCATGGGAGGTGAGGGAGGCAATTCAGGGAAATTAAAAAATTATACCTCTTTGCCACCCTATTGCTTCCAGGTTCTATTGATATTTTTTCAAAGCCCCCCCAATGTCTTAACGTGCAACCAGAATTGAGAATCACTACTCTAGAGGGGTGGAGAAAGCTGAAAGCTTGGTCAAGCATCCGGATTTGCACTCTTCCTTATGCTGCAGGACTGGAAGTTACTAAGAGGAGAAATCGGAGAAGTCCTGAGAGGCCACTGGGTATCCATGCCCAGGGTTCATCACCCCAGTATGTAGGCCAGCGTTCAAGCAACTCTTCATGCCTATGAGGATTCCAGGGCAAGGGATCTCCCTCACCACCTGCTACTGTGTGATTTGATTAAAATGCAGCACAAATGCCTGGAACTTTCATGGTCAGTTTGATCTGAGGCAGGATTTATCATGGAACTTGGTCATGTATGAACAGTTAGTTTGATCAAAATTCTCCATTTGCCACAGTACTTGATACAGAGGGTGGCTCCCTCTTTAGGTCGGTCATAGGTAGCTTGGGCCAAGTGATATGTTCTAAGGCCCCAGGTATATTTGAGATACAATCCCAGATTTCTTGGTTTTAATATCATCATTCAACCCTGGTTTTTGGTCTGTGCAAAAAAAAACAAAACAAAATAAAAAGCCTAAAACAACTAAAACCCTTCACAAATCAAAACAAAATAAAAATCAGTCTAAAACTCTTTCCCAAATGCCAGGATGATTTGTTATTATACAGTAGGAATGTTAGGAATAGGGGCTCCAGAACACTTTGTTTCCGTGTCTCTCTGACCCACTTCTATCCGAAGCTCCTAGTGGCCCTCTGGAGTTTCTCTGTGCATGGGTTCAGTTTCCAGCATCTTTATCGCAGCAGTTGCTATAGTTCTTGTAGTCACAACCTGGTTCTTTAACGTGAGTGTTGATTCTGCATGTTTTCCTTATCCAAGGTATTAGTTCTCTATTCTCAAGTGTGCCAAGGCTTTCCTCTGAGGACAGTTCACATAATATTCCCTTGTGTATTTTCCAGTGGCGGGTGTCTACTGCATGTCCCTTTCAGGGAATGGTAATTTGAAGGAATGATTCAAGGCCCTCCAGAGTGATGTCACTCACACCCTTTCTAAGTCAGGAGACCTAAGTTTTAGTCCTGGCTTTGCTAGAAGCTAGTTGACCTTAAATTCAGTGCTGTTTGCTCAGGTAGTACTGCAGGGCAATGGTTGAGGAGACTGAAAGGGGTAGGGTGGGGGTGTCCTCATACAGAACTGGGGACTTGGACAGGGTTCTCAGTTCTACGAGCCGAGGTCTTGCAGCGGACATGGAGTTCACTCACTTTTCCCTTTGATACCTAGTCTTTTCCACTGATGTGGAGTGCTTTTTCAGTGGTGATACTCTACCAGGTCTCAGCCTGCATTCTGGATTGAACTTGTGAGTGTTTCACAGTTTTCCTTTGTGATGGGGATATAACTAGAACCGGGCCCTACACCTTCCTCAAATATGCTCGTGTAGGACTTTTTAATCATGGTATTTAGGGACTCCATTTATGGCTCTGAGCAATCAAAACTGGACCTTGCTGCACATTCATCAAGACAAGGGTCCAAGACATCATTGGATGAGCTCATCACTGGCAAACGCCAGAACTCTGTTCTCTTTCCTGAAAACTGCTCTCCACTTGTTATAAAGGGAGGAGGGTTATTATGAGAAGAGAGAGGTTATATGGGAGAGGAATGTGAAATATATTATAAAATGAGAGGGTCTTAGCCTCTACAAACTTCTAAAAAGATGTGGGAAAATATATATAACACAAAATTTATCATCTTAACCATTTTGAAATGTACAGTTTAGTAGCGTTAAGTATGTTCACATTGTTGTGCAACCAGTCTCCAGCACCTTTTCATTCCGGAAAACAGAAACAACTACTCCCATTCCCTTCTCCCCTCTGCCTCTGGCACTGGCCATTCTGCTTTCTGTTTCTGTGGATTTGACTACACTCGATACCGCAGAGAAGTAGAATCACACAGAAGTTCTTTTTTCGACTGGCTTATTTTACTTGGCATAATGTCCTCAAGGTTCACTCCTGTTGTGGCATGTGTCAGAATTTCATTCTTTTTGAAAGCTGAATAATACTCCATTGCATGATATATTACATTTTGTTTATCCATCGATGGTTTCTTGGTATAGTGCTGTGATGAACATGAGTGTGTAAATATCTTTTCAAGACCCTGCTTTCAATTCTATTAAGTATATACCCAGAAGTGGAATTGCTGGATCATATGCTAATCCTATTTTTAATGTTTTGAGCAATTACCTTATTGTTTTCTATAGTGGCTACACCACCAAAAATACACACGGGTTCCAATTTCTTCATGTTCTTGTCAACATTTGTTATTTTCTGTTTTTCTTTTGTTGTTGCTGTCTTTGACAGTAGCTATCTTAATCGGTATGAGGTAATATTATGGTTTTGATTTACATTTTCCTGATGATTGCTCATGTTGAGCATCTTTTCATATGTTTGTTGGGTATGTGTATATCATCTGTGGGGAAATATTTATTCAGTCCTTTGCTCAGTTTTTCATTGGGTTCTTTGTTTTTGTGGTTGCTGTTGTTGAGTTGTAGGAGTTATTTATTTATTCTGGATATTAACCTTTTATCAGATGTATCATTTATAAATATTTTCTCCCATCCCAAGGTTGTCTTTTCACATTGTTGATTGTATCCCTTGATGCACAGTTTTCAATTTTGATGTAGCCCAATTTATTAATATCCCTTTTTACTTTTGTTACCTATGTTTTTGGTGTCATATCCAAGAAATCATTGTCAAATCCAATGTCATGAAGGTTTCTCACTATATCTTCTTCTTAGAGATTTATGGTTGTAGGTCTTATGTTTAAGTCTTACTTTTAGGTCCATTTTTGACTTAATTTTTGTATATGGCACTTAGCTTCTTTAACCTTTTGAGATGGTCAATATCCTCGAGCTTGGACCAGATGCCACACTTCTTTCTCCTCTAGTGCAGACAAGCTTTTCAAAGGCATTGAATTTGCCTAAGATATTGCCTGTTGGACTCATCTCAGACTTTAGAGTGTATCTTGCTGACAACCCCAAAGGAGCCCCAAGTGCTGAGTGAGGTAGGTACTGTACTCCTTGTAACTACCTGAGACGATTTTTATGAAAACACCTTGAAAAGTATAAAACGATAATCACATGTGCATAGAATAATATTGATTCAATTTGAAGTACATACCAACCCCATTTTTTATTGATTTCTGTGAGGCCCAGATGGATGGATACAACTAGGAATAATGAGATTTAGGTCACTAAGAAAGGATGCCCGTGCCAAACATTATGTGATTAAATTAGAAATGAATATGTATATTAATAAGCACAGATGTGTGTATATGTATAATATATTTGTATACTTTTTCTTCTATTCTCTTTCATGATTTTTTTTCTTTGCCTTTCATCTTCAGTTACTAATCTGGTTTCTTTGCAGAGGTTTTTCTGCTCTAGAGCAAGTTGAAATCTAATAATAAGCAAAAGAATCCCTTTTAATATGCCCTGTAATACTGCGGTCCCCAACCTCCACAGCTGCACACCAGGAGGTGAGCAGTGGGCAAGGGAGGAAAGCTTCACCTGTATTTACCGCTGCTCCCCATCACTCGCATCACTGCCTGAGCTCCACCTCCCGTCAGATCAAGGGCGGCATTAGTTGCAGGAAAACAAACTCAGGGCTTCCACTGATTCTGCATTATGGTGAGCTGTATAAATATTTCATTATATATTATCATGTAATAATAATAGAAATAAAGTGCACCATAAATGCAATGCGCTTGAATCATTCCAAAACCATCTTTTTCCTACCCTGGTCCGTGGAAAAATTGTCCTCGATCAAACCGGTCCCTGGTGCCAAAAAGGTTGGGGACTGCTGCTCTAATACCTTGCATAATAGTTTCACATAAAATGAAATGTAGTACAAGTGCTGTGTGAGCCTTTCCTGGTCTGCTCACGTGTCCTTGGCAGGACACTTCTTCCCGGATGCAGGGAATAGGGCACAGTGTAGAAACCATATGCTCACAAAAGTGACGGTGACTTAATTGGAACAGGGACGACAGAGAGGCGTACTGATTGTGTGAAGTGGTGCTGAGTAGTTGGCAGGTGTGTTTGGGTGTGGGAGAAGAATTTGCATTTGGATAGGATCCTGGATCTGAGGGAAGAAACTGGAGATTAGATGGGCAGGCGCTGGTGAGATACAGAGCTAAAGGAAAAAGGGAAATTAGACTGAGTCACGGAGAAGGGAATTCAAAACAGAAAATGAAATTGTGCCGCGGTGGAGTGGGACTGGGGAGGGGTATCAGAGAACAAATAGAAAGGCTGAGAGGCAGGAAGTCTAAATGAGAGAAGAGAAATTCACCAGGGAGTATGGAAGTGGGTAGACAGTACTTTGACTAAAAAAGAACAAGAAAAACAAGAATGTAGAATTCGCTCCTGTAGAGTGAAAAGAACAGCACACCATCCACCTTCTTAGAGGAAGTTGCTAAGAGTGTGATGAGGAACAAAATTATAACAACTGTTTGAAGGAGAGTATAAACACAGAAAGGAGATTAATCAATATGAAGACACAGGAAAATAGGTTTTATTTATGTATATTTAAAAGAGGAGACTGAGAAGGATTTCAGAGCATCTGAATTCTTCTATATTTTATTTCAGAACACACAAAAAATTTTGTCAGTGATTTTCTTAAAGGTAGAATTAAATTACCCTTTTCTTGAGGCATTGACTATACATGCTGCATTCTTATCTTTTTATATTTACAATAAAGGAAACATATGTGCATGCAACAAACACGTATTGCCACAGCATTTTTTTCTAACATTTTATTTGAAACAGTATATTGTGTAGGTATTTATTTTCCTGTCATTGAGTGTGTTCACTAACATTGGCGGGTCAGAACTTTAAAGGATATGTCACATTAGAATTATACAGTTTTAAATTATGTAGTAGTCGTTGTATTAGTCATAGGATTATATAATAGCAGAAATTTCTTCCTCATTATGTTCTATCACAGGAGTCAGCAAACTTTACAGTAAAGAGCCACAGAAGTTTTGCTGGTCATGTAGCCTCTGTCACAACAACCTAACTCTGCTGTTGTAGAGCAAAAGCAACCACAGACAAAACATAAATGAGTGAGCATGGCTGTGTTCCAATAAAAATTTATGAACACCGAAATTTGAATTTCATATAATTTTCATATGTCATGAAATATTCTTTGTATGTCTATTTTCAATATGAAAATATCATTTTCAGCTTGCAAGTTGTACAAAAACAGGTGGTTGGTCAGATTTGGACACAGGATGTGGTTTGCCGATGCATACTTTACTGTGCTAAGGGGAGATTTCTTTTCATTTTATTTGCTTATCGGCATTTTTCTTAGTAATTTTTTCTAAAGTTTTATAAAATGAATTTGTAAATCAATTTTCCAGATCCTTTATGTTTTATGAGACTCTACTATGTGTAAGAGAAGTGCATTATTTCAGAAACTCAGAATATGTGACTCTTTTTACACTGGCAGAGGGAATTATTAAGTCAAACATAAGTTTGGCTTAATTATTAGAGGTATGTCTTCAAAAAATAACTAGATTTAGGTCTTTAGAATAAATATGAAAAAATTCCAAACCTAATTATTGGCTCATAGCAGGCATTCAAGTAGAATTTGAATTGATGTTTACACTGCAATACCAAAATTCATATCAACCCAAAAGACCCTGAATATCCAAACAATCCTGAGTGAAATGCACAACTATTTGACTTCAAAATATACTGCAAAGCTATAGGAACAAAATCAGCATGGTACTGGCGTAAAAAGAGACACATAGACTAATAGAACAGAATAGAGAACCTAGATATAAATCTAAACATTTACAGCCTATTGATTTTTGACAAAGGAGCCAAAAACATACATTGGGGGAAGGACAGTCTCCTCAATAAATGGTGCTGATAAAACTGGATATCCATTTGCAGAAGAGTGAAACTAGACTCTT
Organism: Avahi laniger; assembly: GCA_963575035.1. Taxonomy (NCBI): domain Eukaryota; kingdom Metazoa; phylum Chordata; class Mammalia; order Primates; family Indriidae; genus Avahi; species Avahi laniger. Next base: position 36,203 of record CAUYSK010019687.1, on the reverse strand, counting down.
TATCTCCCACCATATGCAAAAATCAAATCAAAATGGATTAAAGACTTAAATGTAAGACCTGAAATTATGAAACTATTACAAGAAAATACTGAGGAAATGCTTCAGGATTTTGGTCTGGGCAAAGATTTTTTTTTTTGGTAAGACCTTAAAAGAACAGTCACCAAAGCAAAAGTAGACAAATGGGATCACATCAAGCTAAAAAGCTTCTGCACAGCAAAAGAAACAACAAAGTAAAGAGACAACCTACAGAATGGGGGAAAATATTCACAAATTGTCCATTTGACAGAGGATTAATAACCAGAATATAGAAGGAACTCAAACAACTTAATAGCAAAAAAACAAATAATTTGAATTAAAAAATGAGCAAATGATCCGAATAGACATATCTCAAAAAAAAGATATGCAATTGGCCACCAGGTATATGAAGAAAATGCTCAACATCACTAATAAGCAGGAGAATGCAAATCAACACCACAATGAGATATCTCACCCCAATTACAGTGGCTCCTATCAAAACAACAGCTAAAAATACTGGTGAGGAGGTGGAGAAAGGGGAATGTTTATATACTGTTTTGGGGAATGTAAATTAGTACAATCACTATGGAAAACAGGATAGAGGTTTCTAAAAAAACCTAAAAATAGATCTACCATATGATCTAGCAATTCCACTGCTGGGTATATATCCAAAAAAAAAAAAAATGAAAACAGTATATTGAAGAGATATCTGTACCTCCCATGTTTATTTCAGCACTATTCACAACAGCTAAGATACGGAATCAACCTAAGTGCCCAGCGATGGATGAATGGATAAAGAAAATGTGGTGCATATATACAATGGAATATTAGTCAGCCATAAAAAAGAATGAAATCCTGTCATTTGCAGCAATATGGCTGGAACTGAGGGACATTATGTTAAGTGAAATAAGCCAGGCATAGAAAAACAGATATTGCATGTTCTCGGTCATACGTGGGATGATACTGATTTCATGGAAGTAGGGAATAGGCTGATGGTTACCAGAGGCTGAGAAGGGTAGGGGAGAGCAGAAGAGGAAGAGTTTCATTACTGGACTCAAAAACACAGTTAGATAAAAGGAGTAAGTTCTAGTTTTTGATAGCACAGTAGGGTGAGTATAGTTAACAATAATATATAATTTCAAATAGCTAGAAGGAAGATATTGAGTGTTCCCAACCCAAAGAATTTGGTAAATGTTTGAGATGATGGATATGTTAATTACCCTGATCTGATCACTACACATTTTATGTCTTGAATCATCAGTATGTACCCCGTAAATACGTGTAATACATTTATTGTATCTCGAAACAAAAATTTTAAAAGTATTAAAAAAACCCCCAAAATTTATTTTATATTTCAAAATATCTAGAAGAAAAAATTTGGAATGGTCCCATCATAAAGAAATGATAAGTGTCTGAGGTGATGGATCTTCTAAATACACTGATTTGATCATTACACCTTGCGTGCATGTATTGAAATATCACACATATCCCACAGATATGTACAATTATCATGTATCAAGTAAAAAATTAAAAATATATACACAAAAGATACACACACAGAAATCCCTTTGCTCTTCTGCTGGGCCTGTCCTGCCTGTGATATCTGGAACTGCTACATTGTCATGTAAACATGACAGGGACCATCTGAGGACAAACCTAACCTGCGAGGTTAAGTCAAACCAGACTAAGAGGGCAGAATGAAAAGATGGAAAGCAAATAGGTTCCTGACTTTGTTGACTTACTGAATTAAGCAGTCCTGAGGCTAGCTTACCTTTGGACTTCTTGTTGTATGAGATAATACGTTTTCCTCATCATGTAAGTCAGTTGAATTGAAGTTTTCTGTTACATGCAACCAAAGGCATAATAGGGTATATGATTAATTCAATGCTAATTCAGTTTATAGTTTCAATCTATTACTTAACTGATTCTACTACATTAAATAGCCCAAATCAATGATACAACAAATTCCACATAGAATAATCAAAGAGAAAAATGAAATTATATGCATATTTATAATGCTTCACTGTCCAGAAAGTCTAGTGATTTCTTTAATGCACTTCTGATTCCTCCTGCTAGTCATACTCTGTCTGTGCTACAGGCAAGACCACTTTCCATAGTTCTGTTGCCTCCTCTCTCCTTTCATCCTTTAATGATGGCTTGTTGCTGGCAACCCAGAGAAACAGCACTTACTGATAAAATAGTAGCTTTCCGATTTCACCTAGGAAAGGGATGACGCCCATGTGCTGGGCAAATTGTTACTTTGAGGGTCAGATGGCTGATTGAAAACAATGGGCAGTCAGGTTGGCCACACGATGATGCTATTTTCTGGGCTTGCAGGGCCCTCTACTCATGCTCCGCAGTGTCTGCATTGCTCAGATCTGCTTGGCTTCTGACCAACATGCCAGGGATGGACTGTGCCTTACACAAGGACGTCAGCCAGAACTCAGATCTGATCCTGCTACACTTTGCTGGGAGTATGTGGCAATGAGGAAAAAGATGTTCTAAACAAGAGCGACATTTGTGGAGTTTTCATCAAATTTAATATATGTGGTTTTGAAAGATTGGTAAGGGAGCGGAGAGGAGCAAGGGGGAATGACTTATAAATTGTCGATTGTATAAAGTGTACTGTATGAAACATGTATTTGTATAAAGTGATTCTATGAAATCACCCCCAATTAAACTCAAACTGAGACTCTATTATTTCTTATTTTTATAAAAAAACACCAAAAATTTGGTGAAATGTTAAGTTTCTCAGATAGAATTTAACTTAAAATAGGGGAAGGAGCAGGTGCCCAATGGATCAAGAGAGGAAGCAGCATTGTGACATCACAGAACACCCACTGGAGAAGGATCCAGATCATGAATATAACCTGGTCCCTCTCGCTGTGTGACTCGGGGGTGAGTGAGTATGTACCTGTGATAGGTATGTAATTACACCTCCTCTGTCCAGCTCCCTCAGACCCTGTGCTGTACATGGCACATTTGGCTATGTAGAGGACAATAACCCCAAATCCAATTTACCAACAAATTAGAGAGCTTGAATTAATAAAGTTGTCATTTGTTGTGATTAGTTATAAAATTTGAAGGTATGGCATTAAAAATACAAGTCAATGAAGACTAATTTCCTGGCTTAAATGTAGCTTTTGTATATACTGTAGCTTATTGTGTATATTGTAGCAGCTTACCCCAAAATAAGAATATCTGTAGAAGGGAATCGATAGCATTTTCTTTATAGTAATATCCTTAGCAATAAACTTTCTCAGCTGAGCCTTTGTGAGTTGCAGAACCAAGTTTTGAGGCATTACTCCCTGTGAGGGCTCGGTAAGTAGACAACTGATTCTTAAGTTTCCTTAAGTTTAGTCCCAGGGAACAGGTGACAAAGTTAATATTTTGTTATGAAAATTAAAGAGTCTAATCAGTATTCCTAGAGAGGGTCTGTGTTTGAATCCAGGATTTTCAGCAGACAGCAGCTTTAAGGCCACTCTATCCTTTGAACCAGTGCTCTGTTCAGAATTCCAGACCTTTGGTTTAAAAAAGAACTTGGCATCAACTTTTGACAAAATATCCAGCAAACTGACAGTGCTGTCGTTTGAATGGAGTGGCAGTGCTTCTTTAAAAAGCTGGTGGGAATAGATTACTATTTAAACATATCAATAGCGCATCATATTAAAAGAGCTAAATTGAAGTTAATAATTTGGCGAAGATTGAGATCTGCCAGAGTGAGAATTTCACTTTAAAATTCTGCTGGCAAGAGATCATTACCTCAGCTTTATGTCATTTAAGGTGCCTGATCACAATAGTTATGGACAGAGGTCTTACCAAGCAGTAGCTGAAGTAAGTTCCAGGTTGTTCAAATTTGGAAGTAGTTAATCTAGGACTACGGAGCGTAGAAAATCAGCCCTCATACAATCAGTCGCAATCTGTGCTGCAGTCGCATTTCAAGTCACAATCACGCTGAGAGCAGCTTGTCCCCAAATCTGCTGTCATTAATAATCTCAAGAGCCAACTCTATGGTTTCCCACTGGGTTTTATTGTACTTCAGATTAAAAAAAAATAATATGACATTTACACCAGTGAATTCAATCAATCTTTGGGTGGCTTCTTTTGCTTTCTACGTTCGTATTTCCTGGTTGACTTAGCCAGGAGTTTTCTTTTGTTGTTGCTCTCAAAGATCCTTATCAAACCAAGAGTCGCATGTTTCTCAACATTAAACAAACAAGATTGGCCTTACGACTGTTGGTAATTTGAAAATAAGACAGAAATAAAGCGTTTTCTTGGCAGTTGGGGCAGATCACTACAATTTTTTCTGTTAGGAAAATATTACACATCAATTTAGAGAGTGCTTCGCTTTACCTTGTGTTCAGTTTTAGCTCTATGGAGATTAAGAGATACTCTAAGGGCGAAATGACCTTTTAGCCACAACTGAAAATTATATATGGTCATATGCAAAAAGGAGCTATTTAGTGATGCATGCAACTGGTCTATAAATCAGAAAGATGGTTAAAATTTCTCCTGGATTTGTCTCATGATGTGCCTGTCATTCAGTGACAGTAAATTATGTTTGTGGATGAATTTTGCCAGATATTTTGCCAGATAGTTAAAAACAATTATCCCCTGAGATATAGTGTCTGGGAGAATAATACTTTAATCCCTGGTAGACTATTGAGTTTAGAGGGAAATGGAATCAATTAAAATTATGTAGGGGGGAGGGGGGCAAGGGCAACATATGTAACCTAAACATCTGTACCCCCATAATATGATGAAATAAAAAAAATAAATAAAAAATAAAAGGCAAAAAAAAAAAAGAATTAATGGGAAAAAAAAAATTATGTAGTATACCGGACATTGAAAATATGGTTCTTGCTACTCTAAAGACTTGTAGGAGAATAGCAGAGAAAAAGGTAATGTGATACAAAAAAAACAATCAAACAAATAAATCAAATAATATTTCAAAATTTACATAAATACAGGCTGGTGGAAAAATACAGTAGGAGATGACTGCATTCAAACTAGAGAGTCTGGTCATTCATGAAGCAATGAGTCTTCGCCCAGTCCCAAAAGAAATGTTGGAGCAGTGCTGATGAATATGTATGTATAGAAACAACATGTATTTGCTCCCAGTGGGAATTTAATTTTGCAAAATTTCTGGAAAGTAACTTGTCAGTGATAGGATAGCTTGGCTAATAAACAGAGAAAAATAAACAATCTAACAGAAAGAGAGAGGAATAAATTCACAACCCATAATTGCCCCTTTGAAGGGAAAGATCACAGCCAATAGTCTTGTTTGATTAACCACCTATGAAGTCTGTTTTCACAGCCTTGAAGAGCCCCTAAGCAGACAGAGGAGTAAGAGCTCCCCACCGGAGTTCCTGCCAGAGCAGATTCCAAGAGAAAATCCAAGGACAGTGTAGAAAAACCATCCCCCAAACTGAGGGGGAGCCAAAAGACCAAATAATCACTGAGACAAGTCCAGCTTGGAGAGTTAGACGAGTCTATTAGAAGTTACTTACAAAGGTGTTAGCTCCTGGGTGGCACAGGAATTTCTTCCACAGGAGCTTCTTGCTATCAAAATCTGCATCTGCCCACCCTGTGGTATTGCTTTAAACCTCTTCCCAACGAGTAATGCAAAGTTTTTGCATTGTTATCTTTGCATGTTCACACTGAAACAAATCACAGCAGGCACAGTACCATCATCAAACATTGTCATGGAACCCATGTTATATTAATGATATTATGATTTTCTACTAGGTGGAGATTTTAGTATTACTATTATCTAAAGGGCATTATAGGACACCCAAAGCAGCTCTAAAGCAGTCAGGGCCAGTTTGAGCTGGCTGTTTCAAGGCAAGAAAGTGCTGAGGCATCCAATAAAGGGTTGGGTGCTTTTCCTCTGCCCAATTGTTATTAAATATCTTGGTACCTGCTTAATCGACTTTGCAACAATATTGCTGAACACTCCAGGCTAGCACAATGCTTCTGCTATGTGGTAGGGAACTTGCATTTTTCCTTCACTAGGCTCAAAAAATTGTTAGGAAGCTTACCTAGACTGTTGCACAGAAAAATATGGTACTAGAACCGGATTTTGTCCAGGAAGGTTATCTCTGCAGCAGTACACTGTATGGCCATGTAAATAGAAATGCATTCAGATCAAACAGATACTGATCATGGGTTAATTCACTGTGTAAGTGGAACCCATAACTAGAGCAAATAGTTTACCATCGTTTGGGAAATTTAAAAAACAAAGGTAATATATGCTTTCTGTATACTTCGGTATTATTTGGATTTTTTTTTTTTTTTTGAGACACAGTCTCACTGTGTTGCCTGGGCTAGAGTGCTGTGGCGTCATCCTAGCTCACAGCAACCTCAAACTCCTGGGCTCAAGCGATCCTACTGCCTCAGCCTCCCGAGTAGCTGGGACTACAGGCATGCACCACCATGCCCAGCTAATTTTTTGTATATATTTTTAGTTGTCCAATTAATTTCGTTCTAATTTTAGTAGAGACGGGGTCTCGCTCTTGCTCAGGCTGGTCTCAAACTTCTGAGCTCAAACAATCCGCTTGCCTCAGCCTCCCAGAGAGCTAGGATTACAGGCGTGAGCCACCATGCCTGGCCTGAATTTTTTCTTTAATAAAAGCTAAGTTTCATTCTGCCTTGATGTACCTCATTTTCTTCCCTCCTTCCCTCAGTCCCTTCCTCTGTCTTCCCTCTTTCCTTCCTTCTTTATACAGAACGAATAGTACTACACGTTATTCTTAACATGCTTTTTTTTTTTTTTTTTTTGCATAGCACAACACATCTTTCCAGGTGAATACGTGGAATCTACAGAGGTCATTTTGAGTTGAATTCTGACATATTTTCTTCTGCATCACAATTTGTCATCTAAACTAACCCAGATCAAAGCCATTCCAACTTTGCTCAAAGAGATTAGTAACACATCCCAAATGACCAGCTCACAAGTGTGGAGTTGGGTTGAGACGTAGGTCTCCTGACTCAAGAAGATGTTCTTTCTTCTAGCTGCTTACTTGCCCCTCTGTGAGAATTAATGTACTAGGCCCTCTCTTGGTACTACATTTTATAAGGTAAGTAAATATTTCTGAACAACCCGGATTCTTTCAGGAGTTAATATTTTACACCGCGGAGGAAAAAGCGGGGAGCTCCACACTGTAAAGACAGCTTTGCCAATTTCTCTGTATTTGCGAGGCTCGACAAGATCCCATGTTCCGGTTAACAAAGGCGAGAAGCCATCCCATAGCTATTAAGACATTGCACTCTAGTGTGTTAGATGATGTGCAAACACCAAGGAGGAGGATGGACTCCATGGACTAATGCACAATAAATCAATGAAACGATAAATCTTCACTGCCCTGGCCAAGTTCTCAGAACTGTGCACAAGTTCCTTGCTTGGAGCAAATTCATCACGCTGCTCCCAGGAGATCGCAATTCCATCACTAGCCCACAATAAGACAGTAAACACGATGAATTTTCCATGGCTCTGTCAAGAATTTGGATTTTATACTTTCAAAGTTGTTCTTGAGCTCTCAGCTTCCTGATGGGGCAGGTTAGTGTTCGGTGATTTGAATGCCACAGGAAAATTGGAGGGTTTGGGAAGTTAAAGCCATGTGCCCTAGACCTCATGGACATTCTGTTTGCATGGCAAAAACGAGATGTTTGGGGAAGGTATCAAATGTGCCTTCGGGCTGCACAGATGTTTCTTACCCAGGTCTGCTGTTCCTTTTGCGGGGAGCAGCAGTTCGTGCCTAGGGTGTGGGAGCCTTGGCGGGGCTCAGAAGTTGCTTTTCTGGCCACTAGAGGGTAGCCACTGGCAGGAGAGACAGGCCAAGCTCCCACATTGGTAGGGCTGTTCACGCTTGAGTGTTGAGAGCCCGGGCTGGGATCTTTCCGCCCTTATCCAGTCAGCACCCTCAGTTTTTCTGTGGGGAGGGGTGGGTGCTCCCTCAAGTGGCCACTCCTTGGACCCCGACACACCCTGTAAAATTGAGTCAATGACTGCTGTAAAGGGCATATTAATTGGCCTCCCTCTCAGCAGGCAGTGCTTGCCAGAAGGAACAAGCTGCAATATTGTTTCCGAGTCCTGTGACTGGATCTGGTGCTTCAGAAGCCCTCGAATACCCCAGGTGGTGTGTGGGGCCCTGGAACTTCCTGGTGTGTCCTTTTCCTCTGCCACAGCTGTGGTGGGAGGGGGTGTGCAGCTGGGCGGGGCTGGGTTGGGCGAGCTTGCCCTCAAGCTCTACAAAAGCTGGCAAGGCAGCTGTTTCGGCAGGAGTCGAAGGTCAGCTCCTGGGCAAAGCCACCAGGGAGGGGCTGAAGTGGGTCCACCCAATCAAAAAGTCTGTTTGTGGAGGCAGGTCCATCTGAAAGTCACGATCTGGCAGTCTGTGGTGGGCCTCGCTCTTCTTCCCTCTCCTCTACTCTGCAATCTCGCCCTGATGTCTGCTGGCAGGCAGGAGCCCAAGGCAGCCAAGTTCCCCCGTGACTGTGCTGTGGGCCAGGAGGTTCCCTGCCCAGGTAGAACTCTTGTTCTACCATTCATTAAATATGTAGCCTTAGACAATTGACCTTACCTCTCTGAATCTTGATCTTTTTCTGTATAAGATTAAGTGATATCATGTTGATATAATGCCAAGAACAAGACACTCAACCCAAGTTATTAGCAAAGCAAGTCCAACTTGAATCTACCTAAGAGAAATGGTACAGAAAGAATGCAATCAGTATGGAAAGTCTTCACACTTCTAGGAAGAACTAATCCAGCTGAGCACAGTGAGGCGTGAAAAATACAGATAAGTGGAAATGGTGCATAAAAATGACCAAGGATGTCAAAGGCCTAGAGAAATGAATTGTCTGCCTGGGCATCTAGAAGGCTAAACATCTAGGATTCAGTCTCTTACCTTCGCCTGTGTCGTTGTTAGCTACGTGACCTTGATTTTTATGCACCATTTCTGAGTTTCTCTTATAAAATTAGAATGGTCCTGTCAAATTGTAAAAGAATCACAGAAAGTGAAGAAGGGGCCCAGGGGAGAATGAGATAAGATAACTAGGAGGCCTAAAACTTCTCCTAGAATGAAAAGTTAAAAGGCTAGAAACAGAGGGCCACTAAAACATTTAAAGTGTCAATGATCTGGACTTAACTGTAAGAGTAAAGATGATTTAAGCAGTGGCCTTTTGAGAGAGATCAGCAGGGAAGAGTTCTGTGGGCCTCTTTAAAGGGATTTTTTACCCAGCGGTCAGCATTCCCTGGTTTCAGAGCTCCGACTCCCAGGGCTTCTTTGTTTTCTGCCACAGTGATCGTAGCATGTGTGGCTGACCCGTCATTTATATCTCTCTATCCTCTTGTTATCATTTTAAAAAAATCTGACAACTCTCTTCATTTGTTTGGGGGATCCTTTACTGTATGATTTCGTTGGAAGGCAATCTCTCCCTCTCACTGCAAGAAGCAGAAAACATTAATTTTCCCAGGTTTGTGGCATGTGATTTAGGGCCAGCCAATCAGATTATCCCTGCCTGGGATAGCTAGGCAAAGAAGCAGGGACAATGGGGTCACCCCTCCCCGCATGGTTGTGATTTAACAATGATGTCCTGTTTCCATGGGAAACAGTAGCCGTGGTGCTGATGTGCCCAGCACCCAGGGTTGACAGCAGCAGTGTCCTCTCCCTTTAGCTTTATTTAAGTGATTTAGCACCAGATTTTATCCCAGGACTTGGAGCGTGAGAGAAGAAACCCTAGGTCAGTGGCGTGCGAAGTTCAGTATGTGTAATAACCATCACTGGGGTTCCTGTTGAAACTCAAGATATCCAAGCCCTGCTCCCCAAAGTTCTGATTCAGTAGGTATAGGGGTGGGATAGGGCCCCAAATTCTTCATTTTTAATCAGCACCCCAGGAGCTGTTGATGCAGGTGGTCTGCGGAGGATGACTTGGGAAATAATTCCTAGAATGATCAACATGAATGATGCTGAAAACAGTTAATCTGCAAGTGGATACTCAGCAGTCAACACTCTCCCTGCTCACTCACAGAGGAAATTAACATGCCAGGAGCACGGAGTCTTCCAGCTAGGAATTATTCCAGGGACCACTGAATCACAATCCAGTGCTTTATAAATCCAAAGTTCTCCCTGTGTAATTTTACAAATCTTGGTGTGCTTTTTCATTTGTTTAATGCAGCAGCCCAAGACTGGCCAGAGGTAGGTCAGTTAATCTTGTCTGATCTGGATTATTAGGGCCTCTGACTCTCAGAAGCACTAAATCGTTGCTATAATTTTCTTTCTTTCTGTGAGAACTGTGGAGCACAGGGGAGAAGGCAGGTTGCTGTGCTAAGTTTAACTCTGCAAAAGCAAATGAAACGTGGAACACTTAATTTCTTCCACTTGAGTTGCAGTCAGCCACCAGACTCATAAAAACTCTGCTTCCTTTGTATAAGCAGATGGAAAACAGACCTAAGGTTCTTTTGCACTTTTTCTCCCTAAGGGTGGAAAATGAAATTTCATAATAAAAGAAGCTGAGCTAATACTAAATGCAGCAAAATATCCTGAATAGTTGTTTCTCCGATGTAAAAGGCTGACAAGTGTCTCACAACATCTTTACTGGATAATAATGATAATAAAAAAAAAATCCTAAACTGCAGGGAAGAAATTCTACCTTTAAAGTAATGGAATGAAAACTAGTCGAACACTCTCAATCCTTCAACACTCCAGGATTTACAAATCTTGGGAGAAACCCAAGTTAATTTCTGAAAATTTTTTCCCGTTCATCGTCTCTTTGCTTCCTAAAGTATGCTTATGAGATTATTTTTGGTAGGATATATTGGGTAGGATTCAGTCTACCTTTTCAACCATAGGAAATCTCTTGGGATTTTGCACATGTCCCCCTTGATTACAAGCCTCACATCCGTCTTTTTCTATGTGAGACTGGCCATTAGACAGATGTCATCTTAAATATAGTGCCACTTCAATGTGGACATGTCGGTGCTCAATGTCTATTCAGTCAAGACAGCATGAGAAAGCATGGCTTCCTCACACTCTGTCCTCACCCCGTGTCTGAGGCCAGGTTGGTGTAATCCCTGGGGGAAAGTGGTGATGGTGAGCAGCTACTGAGCCTTCAAGCGGCTGGAATCTCACTACAAACACCCCAATTCATCCCTGGCAATTCACACTGCTACACATACACAGTGAAAGTAAGTGACAGGCCGTTAAAATCAGTGGTGGTCCACTCATGAATTGATGGGCACTTGGGTTGATTCCACATTTTTGCAATTGTGAATTGTGCTCCAATAAACATTCAGGTGCAGATGTCTTTTTGATGAAAAGTCTTTTTTCCTTTGGGTAAATACCCCAAAAGTGGGATTGCTGGATCAAATGGTAGGTCTACTTTTAGTTCTTTGAGGAATTTCCATACTGTTTTCTACAGAGGTTGTACTAATTTGCAGTCCCACCAACAGTGAATAAGCATTCTTTTCTCTCTGCATCCATGCCAGCTTCTATTGTTTTTTGACTTTTTAATAAAAGCCATTCTAATTTGGGTAAAGTGGTATCTCATTGTGGTTTTAATTTGCATTTCCCTGGTGATTAGTGACCTTGGGCATTTTTTCATATGTTTATTGGCCATTTATCTTTCTTCTTTTGAGAAGCTTCTGTTCATGTCTTTTGTCATACTACTCAGCCATAAAAAAAGATGAATCAATGCTTTTTGCAACAACCTGGATGAAACTGGAGACCATTTTCCTAAGTATTTCAAGAATGAAAAAAACAAACACCACATGTACTCACTAACCGACGAGCACACACGTGCACAGAGGGAAGTAAAACTCAGTGGCAATCAACCAGAGGGGATGGGGGAAGAGGAGAGGGAAAAAAAACCTACCTAATGTGTACTACGAACATTATTTGAATGACAGACACAACTATGGCCGGGACTCAAGCATTACAAAAGTGATCCATGTAACCACAAACATTTGTACCCCCTTAAGATGTTGAAATTAAAAAAACAAAAAACAAAAAACAATGGTAGTGTCCAGAAAGAACAGGGCTGGGCTTCCTTCCCTACAGGTGAAAGAAGTAAAAGCTCTTAACTGTGGTCAACTGCTGACATGGACATTTTCAGGCTAATATGACTAGAGGTTTCTGGATTTCTTGCTGCTTTAGCCGTTTAGTATCTATTCTCAACTTTGCCCACTAGATTCTCTGACCAGGATGTTAAACTAAACGGTCTCTGTTCTACACCAACTTCCTAATGACCCTGGAGAGATATAAAATACACAAACACACACAGACACACACACACACACACACACACACACACTCATACCGTGTAGCATTCAGAAAGATTTTAGATTCTGCTATGGGTTGAATTGTGCTCCTCTCTGATTCATATGTTGAAGTCCTAACCCCCAATACATCAGAATGTGACATTATTTGGAGACAGGGTCTTTACAGAGGTAATTAAGTTAAAATGAGGTCTTCAGGGTGGACCTTAACCCAATATTATAAAACAGGGAAGTGTGGAGAAAGACATTCACATGAGGAGAACATCTTGTGAATAAGGCAGAGATCAGGGTGATGCTTCTACAAGCCTAGGAATGCCGAAGATTGTCACCAGAAGAGAGGGGAGAGGCATGGGACAGATTCTTCCTCACTGCCCTCAGAAGGAACCAACCCTGATGGTACCTTGATCTCACTTTTAGCCATCAGAACCATGAGAAAATAAATTTCTGTTGTGCTTTAGTATGTTGTGATGGAAGCCCCAGGAAATTAGTGCAGACTCAACCCCATATTTATTTCATCAAGCTAAAGATTGTGTTATCTATTGGTTTTTTGGTTTGACTGGAATATGACTCAGTGGCTTAGATCTTGGAAAGAAAAGGTTGTTCCTTAACCTGCTGGAAAGTGTGGCTTATTCCTTTGTCCTTGACAGAAGGATGACAAGAAAAAAATCAGAGTAAAGTCATTTGGAAGATGCCAATTTCACTAGTGTTTATGAGATTCCTTTATCAGTTTCAGTAAAAATTCATTCGAACCCTACCAAGTGCAGAGAATTATGGTGGGTTGCAGAGATATGTGGAGGCACCGCTAGTTTGGTTAAAACAGCGCCTCCACAGAAAAGATAATTTAAAAAGTAAGGAGGCATTGACCAGTGCTTCTTGAACTCCGATGTGCGTATGCATCATCTGTATTTTGTTAGAATTCAGATTGATTTACTAACAATTCAGATTGATTTGCTAACAAACTTCCAGATGATGTTAATGCTTCTGGCCCAGCTGGCCACACTTTAAGTAGCAAAGGCATATGCCAAATGAGAGCTCTGGCACCTCATACCTGGCAACAGACTTTGAGGCTAGAGTCATCGAGGCATGGTTTCCTAAGTAGGATGTGCAGTGGTATTTCAAAGGAGGGTTGCTAACAAAGAGCCTTGAGGGACTTGATATCCACATGGAAAAAATGGGAGGCAGGGCAGGTGAGGTAGCAGTGCCTAGGGAACAAAGAGACCAGGTTAGCTGGAGCAGCGAGTGGTTGGCAGAAAGCTGTGAGTAACAAAGGTGGAAAGGTATATAAGTTCGAATGATTAAATTGCAAAGAAACTTCCACTAAGGAGCCATTGTACATCTACATTGTGCCTAAACTGTAGGAATTCATTCTAAAAGGTTTTTCATTCATTTAATTACATATGCCTAAAGAAACTGATATGTAGATTATACTTGTCCATAAGGCTACTATTAATCATTTTTATTACTGAAAACAATCAACAATAGAATATAAAATGGTAGTTAAAAGAATGAATTTTGTAGGAACCCATACAACAGAATAGCAAAAAAACAAGTAACCTGATTAAAAAATTGGCAGAGGACCTGAAATATTTTCAAAGAAGACATACACATGGCCAACAGGTGTATGAAAAGGAGCTCACTAACCATCACTAATCATCAGAGAAATGCAAATCAAAACCACAATGAGATATGACCTCAGACCTGTTTGGGTGGCTATTTCTAAAAAGTCAAAAAACGATAAGTGTTGGTGAGGATGTGGAGAAAAGGTGACCCTTGTCCATTGTTGGGAATGTAAATTATAATAGAATAGTCATCATGGAAGCTTGTATGGCATTTCTTCAAAAAATTAAAAGTAGAACTCTAGTATATGATTCAGCAATCCCGCTTTTGGGAATATATCCCAAAGAAATCAGTATGTTGAAGAGAGATCTGCATTTCCATGTTCATTGCAGCATTATTCACAATAGCCAAGTTATGGAATTAACCTGTCAATCAACAGATAAATGGATTTTTAAAAATGGATTTTTAAAATGGAATACCATTCAGCCCTAAAAAAACGAAATTTTATCATTTGCAACAACAGGGATAAATCCAAAGGGCATTATACTGGTTGAGATAAGCCAGACACAGAAGGACAAATACTTCATGATCTCACTTATATGTGGACTATAAAAAGTCAGACTCATAAAAACAGAGAGTAGAAGGGTGGGTAATAGGGTTGGGGAGGGAAGAAAATGAGATATTAGTCAAAGGGTACAAACTTGCAGTTATGAGATGAATAAGTTCTGGAGATCTAAAGTACAGTGTGGTAAATATGGTTAATATGTTGTATATTTGAAATTTGCTAAGAGTAGATCTAAAGTATTCTCACCACACATAAAAAACTATATGAAGTGATGAATATGTTAATTAGCTTGATTGTGGTAATCATTTCACAGTATATACATATATCAAAACATGTTGTATACCTTGAATATATACAATTTTTATTTGTCAATTATTCCTCAATGAAGCTGAAAACAAGATAAAAGAGAAATACTAGTAATTCTGTCAGAATACTCAAAATTATGATTCAGTTTCTTTACCACGTAAGAGTCGGTCCACATTTCATGGATCTTGAGAGAATTCAAACAAGAAAAAGGAAAATAAAGACTTATAATAGCACTTCTATTAATAAAATCAAGTTTTGGCAAATCCATAATAGGAAGAATGAACCCATCTGAACTGGAAGGCTTTAGGTTGGAACATAGTCTTTCTTCAGGAAGTAAGTGCTATCTGACTCCTGGGTTTGGATCTTGATAACCTGTGTCAGATCCCACATCCTTTGAGACCGGGGCCCTGTCTAGCTAACCCTGCCCGCAAGAATGCAACCTTTACCCTCAACTCCAGCCCTGCTGCTAGGACCCTTCTACTTGCCGACAGACTTTTCTAATGACCGCTGTCGGCATTTCTGGACTGCTACAGATTGGCTGTGCTGAAACTCCTGATGTCATTATCCACCTGCTTTTTGGCTATTGGGTCACATTTTACCTATTGACAAACCACCCCAATGCAGAGAACATGCTTATTACCTCTCTCTCCTCCCTTCCCTTTCTCTATCGTGTGTGTATGTGCGCACATGCACAAATCCCTTTTCAGAATCTAGTAAACAAATAATATATAAATAACCTTGTGGAGCATATATTTCCCTCTCTTGACTGTATTTTCTCCCATTGACTATAAATATTTACTGAGCTCCTTACTATTATGAGTAAGGTTTTGCAACAGGTGCTAAGGATGATTCCTTACCACGCAAGCACACTGCATTCGAGGATCTTATACTCTGGACACAAGATGAGACACATAAGTAAATAATTGTACTATAATAGCTAGTGATAGCTAGGAAGTGATAGCTAGGAAGTTATAGATAAACAGCTTACAGAGTGCAGAGGTGAGAAGAGGGAAGGAAAATGAATGTTTATTGAGCATCTACACTCAGCCAGGTATTCTCATCTAGTCCTAACAGCCAGTCTTGGGTATAGGTTATTATTTCCATATTTATTTTACATGTATGGAAACTAAGACCAAAACCTGAGATTACACAAAGAGTAAGAAGTGGCTCTGAGTCTCAACTCAGGTATGACTTCAAAGCTCGTGCCCTTTCCATGATGTTATTCTGAGATAACTGAGATCACAGAAGGCTTTGTGGAAGGGGTGATGTTTAATTCACACACAAATAGGTAATATGTCCCCGAGAGCAGGAGCATTAAGAGCAAAGGATCAGGGGTGGAAAAAACACAAGAGTACAAAGGCAAGTTATGATGATATTTGGATCATCAGAAGTGGTTGGGGGTGAGGCTAGAAATGCTGGTTGCAATCCAATAGGGCAGAGTTTAAATACCAGGCAAAAAGATCATGTCTTTATCAAAATTGCAGTAAGAAGTCCTTAAGGCTTTTGATTAAAAGAGGGATATAACTAAGCTGATTCAAGATGACCTTGGCAGAACTCTGTAGAATGCATTAGAAGAGAGAGAGAATATGTTTTTATCCTGGTAAATATTTATTCTTGAAGATTTTGAATCCACCATTGGGAGGTAGAATAGTTTAAGGGTTCTGAATACCAGCACCTCTATTTAATATGTGTGTGACTTTGGGCTCATTTTCTTACCCCTTTAAGCCTCAGTTTCTTCATTTGTAAAATGAAAATGTTATTACACATCTCCTGGGGTTGCTATGACAATTAAATAGGAACATGTGCAAAGCACTTTAATGATTAACCACGGGATTTATTCTGGAAGTCATGATGCGGAAGAAAGGACACAGGATTTGTTGTCAGCTGATACGTGTTTGAGTTCCACACCTCAGCACTGACTAAGAGGACTAGGGCATGTCACTCAGCCTCTGTAAATGCAAATATTTTCTTTATAAGTTGTGGATGTCAATTTATGATATCCGTTAAATAGGGCTATTACCAAAATCATATGAGACAATGCATGTGAAAGCACTCGGAAACAAGAAAGCTTTGTAAAAATACTAATATTATTCTTAAATTATGCAAAAAGAAAGCATCCTCGTGGTTGGAAACCTGTGACAAATGCTGTAGGATACAACCAGTGTAGCCGGTCAGTCACTTGTTCTTCCTGATAACCCCGTGTGATGGACAGGGCAGGGATAATTAATTATATTTTAAGGAAGAAAAGAAAAATAAATGCCCAAGCTCACTCTCCCAGGAAGAGGCTTAGCCAGATTTTCAACATGAGTCTTTTGAACCTGGCCCTGGCTTTTTTCCTACTACACATTACTTACCAAACTACAGGCACCTGGGGGCGACTACAAATGTACTCCAAGTTTCCAATAAATCCCAGCCTTAAATCAGAAATTAAGCACATCACAGTTTTCAGTAGGCATTTTCTTACACAAATTGCATTTCTTGCCAATACCCTATCATGGAGTGATATTGATAAAAATGTATAGGTTTTATTATAATATTAATAAAGCATTCTATCACCATGTCTTATGAACATATTAACTTGCAAAAACAATGTGTCTACATAATAAAAATTCAGACAATAGTAAAAATTTCATACAAGGGCAAGTACGTTTCCTTCCCACTCTAAACCTTAGTCCTCTTTGTCAGAGGTAGTAACTGCTAAGCATGGCATGTGTAACCTTCCAGAAACTTCTGGTGTATATTTTTTGTTACACAAAGGACAGTATCCTATTTTTCACTACTACTTTTTTTTTTTTTTTTTTGAGACAGAGTCTCACTTTGTTGCCCTGGCTAGAGTGAGTGCCGTGGCGTCAGCCTAGCTCACAGCAACCTCAAACTCCTGGGCTCAAGCGATCCTGCTGCCTCAGCCTCCCAAGTAGCTGGGACTACAGGCATGCGCCACCATGCCCGGCTAATTTTTTCTATATATTTTTAGCTGTCCAATTAATTTCTTTCTACTTTTTTGGTAGAGACAGGGTCTCGCTCTTGCTCAGGCTGGTCTTTAACTCCTGAGCTCAAACAATCCACCTGCCTTGGCCTCCCAGAGTGCTAGGATTACAGGCGTGTCGATAACATATATATTTTGCCAAATATATTATATGTTACCTTTATAACTGTGTTACCTAACATTTACATAGCACATAATATTTACAAAGCACTCTTACATGTTTTATCTTCATGACAGCCTTTAAGTAGGGAATATCCCCATTTTGCAAATGAAAATCCTGAGCTTTGGGAGATATAATCTTTCTACAAATATCTGGCATTTACAGAAACTCCTAAGTTGAAGGAAATGCTAATGACTATTAAAAAAAAAGAAGAAGAAAAAAAAGGAGTAGTAAAAAATAGGATACTGTCCTTTGTGTAACAAAAAATATACACCACAAGTTTCTGGATGGTTACACATGCCATGCTTAGCAGTTACTACCTCTGACAGAGAGGACTGAGGACACACAGAGTAACACGTGCTAGAAAAATGACCTTTATTATTACAACCAAAGTTTGTCCCTGGACTTTGGATTTAATTGGAATTGGTAGGGAGGTTATTGGTGGATTCAAAGTCCAGTTAACAGGAAACAAAGATTCCTGGGCAGAAAGTTTAAACAGAGGTGAGATAGGGTAAAGTAGGATATAATATTTGAAAGCAACAAATGCATTCTCCGCTAAAATCTCTGAAGTGAGAACAGGACAGATGTTAAAGTTTCAGATATCACTGTCTTGTTTTCCACAGGGAACTGTATGTGGGCGGTGTGTGTGTGTGTGTGTGTGTGTGTGTTTGTGTGAGACACACAGAGAGAGAGAGAAACTTAGAACAAAGCAAACACTGAAGTTAGGCTCCCGCAGAAACTGGGAGACAGGGGTGATGCCTTTTTGTTTCTATTTCAAGGAGGTGGCTTCCAAGTTCTTGAGAAAGACATTCCTGGGTTACAAAGTTGGCAAGAGGCTTATTTTGCTTCTAAAAAGATTTACATACACTTCAAAGAGACACAAAGATAATTTGCCATGACACGTTTTCTAAAGTATATGGTCTAAGAAAAGAGGAGGGCAGAAGTCTCTTCCCTTATTTTCAACAGGAAGAAATAAGCCTTTTATTTTTCATTTTTATTTGTCCTTAGATGAGTCAGTGGAATAAATACAACCTTGCTCTCCTCCTTCCTTCCAATCTCCTGCCAGAAGCCCCCAATGGCTGAACCTAACCGGATGGCAGAGGGCAAGGGAACCTGCGAAGGAGGTCCATATGGCACAGTGTCCTGGGGCCAACTACAGGGTACAGCAAGGTGGACAGTGGATCTGCAGGGACTAGCAGAAGATGTCTGGCACCTATGGGAGCATAAAAGACAAGGAAGGAGAAAGTTTCAAGATGAGTGAATAAAATTATGTCAAAGGAGAAATCAAGTGAGACAAGATTCAAAAAAATTCCCACTGGACTTCAAGACAAAGATTTATCCATCTGTGACATAAACAATTTCAGTGAAGTAGTGAGAGTAGAAAGTATAGTGCGCTGGTTTGAGTAGTGAACAGAATGTCAGGAAATGGAGATGAATGGAAATGACCCTTCCAACATGACTGTCTGTAGGGAGAAGCGGGCGAGTTGTGCAGATGATATTGACTCTAATTTGTAGAGTAGAAAGAATACTTTTTAGGATGGGAGATAGGAGCATGTTTAATCACTATGAAAAATGCTGTGCTACTGATCGAAGAGACATCTAAATGCTTTAAATAATAGATGCGTGGCAAGCAGAAGAAAGGTGAAGAAGAGAGGGTACTGTTGATCAAGTCTTATGCTGAGGAGACAGGAGCAAGTAGGATCTCCAGGGCACATCTTGGCAGCCTATATTTAGGGGGTAAAAACAGGGGCTCTGGAGGGTCAACACTTGGATTCCTCACAGACAAGTTGTGTAGTCTGGAACTGAACAAACTCTCTAAGCCATAATTTTCTGATCTTTAAGAAAGTTAAATCCTATTTATAAAATGCTTAGCATATTGGCCGGCACCTACTAAATATTCAGTGAGTGGTATTTACAATTATCATTGGTGCTGGTGAGGGACTAACCTCAAAGCAGGCGGAGGGGCCCCCTCTTCTATTGTAAAAATAGGGAAACCCAAAAGGAGAGTGGATACATTATAAGGGGCAAGGGTATAGGACAAATTTGAGGGAGCTAATGCTATTTTATTTCTGAGAAACACAAGTGTGCAAGCAGATAGACGATGTTGGGCTAGGCAGATTAAAGAGAGCGATTCAAGTTTTATGGGATGGAGAGAGAAGATTAGGGAAATAGTTGGGTTGCCAGGCACTGTGGAAGGCTCATGGAACTTGGAGAGCATGAATTTCTAGTGGCACCAGTCCGTTTGTGATCTTTTTCAGCACAATGGGAAATGAGTCATTTACTGAAAATGTACGCTGAATTTAGCTCTCAGCGCCCCGACAGGTAAGGTAAAAATTAAGTCAAATAGATTACATAGTTTTCATTTTTCAAAATAAAACAATTTTATAGGCAATTATTTTTGAAACTCAATGCAAAGATGAATCTGGAATGCCTATCTGTAAAGGCCATTGAGTAACATATTAGGTAATGTTCTCAGCTCCAATTTGTGGAAGACAGAGACGCATTCACATGGGATTAATTATCATGACAAAATGAAAGGCTGGAGGAGAAGAAAATACAGCCGAAGTGGATGCTGTAGTTAGAAAAAAAACCATTTTTGCCATGTAGCCCTTGAGCAGGAAAAGGGGATGAGAGTAAGAGAAAACTGTTAAACTTTAACACTTTAAAAACATTCCTACAGGGGGTTGAAAAAAACATGGGCCAGTGTATTGCTTCCTGATATCTTGACAGCATAGGAAAAGGTTAGCATTTCGGTATGGGTGGTTAACGGACCTGTTAACTGCCTCTGTCAAATATCAGATGTCTCAAGCAAGCCTTTGGCAAAGGCCAGCGAAGCATCAATTCATGGTTGAGCTCTCTGAAGAATGTCTGCCTGAAAGGCTGACATTCCATGCCATTGATTTGTTTTTGTGGATAAAAGTTTCTGGTTTTGTTTTTGATCCTTCTCTCAATTTTATTAAAGTATAATTGATATATAAAAATTATATCTATTTATGGTATGCAACATGTTTTGATATATGTATACATTGTGAAAATTATTAAAACTAGCTAATTAACATATCCATCACCTCATACTTACCATTTTTTTGTGGTAAGAACATTTAATATCTATTTTCTTAGCAATTTTTAAGTATACAATCTTATTATTAACTATAGTCACTGTGATGTATAAAAGATTTTCAGAAATTATTCATCTAGTCTGATGGAAACTTTATATTCTTTGACCAACATCTCCCCATTCCCTACCACCAAGATCCTAGAAACCACCATTCTACTCTGCTTCCATGAATTTGATATTTTTTAGGTTCCACACATAAGTGAGATCATGTATTTGTCTTTCTGTGCCTGATTTATTCCACTTAACATAACGTTCTCCAGGTTTATTCATGTTTATTCCATCCTTTTTTAAGGCTGAATAGTATTTCATTGTATATATAATAGTATTCCATTATAATATTGTATAATATTATATACTGAATCTGTGTGTATGTGTGTGTGTACACCATATTTTCTTTATCCATTCATTCACTGATGAACACTATGATTGATTCCATCTCTTGATTATTGTGAATAATGCTGCACTGAATACAGGAGTGAAGATATCTCTTTGACATTGATTTCATTTTCTTTGGATATATACCCAGTAGTGGGATTGCTGCATATTATGGTATTTCTGCTTTTAAATTATTTCTTTACCTAGCCTAATTGCTCTGGCTAGGACATTCAGTATACTACTGAATAGAATTACTGAAAATGAACATCCTTTTCTTGTTTCTGGTCTTAGAGGAAGGCTTTCAGCTCTTCAGAATAGACTCTGAAGGTACCTGTGGGCATGTCATATATAGCCTTCTTTGTTAAGGTAGATTCCTTCTAATCTATTTTGTTGAGAGTTTTTATCATGAATTAAATTTTATAAATTATTATTTACAAAATTTGTTAAATTTTGTAAAATGCTTTTTCTGCATCTATTGAGTTGATCACATGATTTTTATCCTTTATTCTGTTGCTGTGGTGTATTGCAATGATTGATTTTCGTATGTTGAATCATCCTTGCATCCCATGAAAAATCACCCTTGATTATGGTACATGAACCTTTCAATGTGCTGCTGAATTTAGTTGCTAGTATTTTGTTGAAGACTTTTGCAGCTATGTTCATCAGGAATATTGGCCTGCAATTTTCTTTTCTTGTAGTGTCCTTGTCTGGCTTTGGTATCAGGGTAATGTTGGCCATGTAAAGTGGGTTTGGAATTGTTTATTCCTCTTTAATTTTTGGAACAGTTTGAGAAAAATTGGCATTAATTCTTCATTAAAATTTCACCATCAAAGCCATAAGATTCTTGGCTTTTCTTTGTTGGGAGATTTTTGATTAGTGATCCAATTTCTTTACTCTTTATTGATCTATTCAGATTTTCTATTTCTCCATTATTCCAGCTTGATAGGTTGTATGTTACTAGAAATTTAACCATTTTCTCTAGGTTGTCCTTTCGGTTGGCACACAATCTTTCTTAGTAGTCTCTTGTGATCCTTTGTATTTCTGTGGTACTAGTTGTAATGACGTCTCTTTCATGTCTGACTTTATTTATTTGAGTCTTCTATTTCCTTGGTTTAGCTAGACTTTTATCTTTAAAAAAAAGACTTTTGATTTTGTTGATCTTTTCCTTTGTTTTTCTAGTTCCCATTTTATTTATTTCTGCTCTAATAGCCATTATTTCCTTCCTTCTGCTGATTTTGGAGATTGTTTTCCTTTTTCTAGTTCCTTGAGGTGTAAATTTAAGTTGTTTATTTAAGATCATTCACTCCTCTTAATGCAGGTATCAATCATTATAAACTTCCTTCTTAGAATTACTTTTTCTGTATCCCATAAATTTTGGTATGTTATATTTCCATTGTTGTTTGTCTCAAGGTATTTCTAATGTCCTTTTTAATTTATTCTTTGATCAGTTGGTTGTCCAGAAATGTGCTGTTTAATTTCCACATATTTGTCAATTTTCCAAGATCCCTCCTATTGTTGATTTCTAGTTTTATACCACTGTGGTTGGAAAAGACACTTGATATGATGTCAGTCTTCTTAAATTCATAAGTCTTGTGCTATAGCATAACATATGATCTATCCTGGAAAATGTTCCATGTGTGCTTGAAAAGAATGTATGTTCTGCTGCTGTTGGATGAACTGTTCTGTATATATCTATTACGTCTGTTTCATACAGAGTGTGGTTTAAGTCCACTTTTTCCTTATAGATTTTTTGTCTGGATGATCTGTCCATTGTTAAAAGCGGGGTATTTTCCTCTACTATTATTTTATTGCTGTCTGTTTCTCTCTTCAGTTCTGTTAATATTCGTTTTGCATATTTAGGTACTCTGATGTTGAGTAGATATATATTTATAATTGTATTCTGTTGATGAATTGACCCCTTTATCATTATATAATGATCTTCTTCGATTCCTTAAGTTTCTACTAAAATCTATTTTGTCTGATATAAGTATATCCATCCCTGCTTTTTTATTGGTTTCCATTTTCATGGCATATCTTTTTTCCATCCCTTTATGTTCAGTCTATATGTATTCTTATATGTGAATTCTTGTAGGCAGGCAGCATAGAGTTGGTGATTTCCTTTTTAATCCACTCAACTACTCTATGTCCTTTGATTGGAGAAGTTAATCCATTTACATTAAGGTAACTACTGATACATAAGGACTTAGTGCCATTTTGCTAACTGTTTTCTGTTTTGTGGTTCCTTTGTTTCATTCTTCCTCTTTTATTGTTTTCTTTTGTGATTTGATCATTTTATAGTAATATGCGTGGTTCTTTTCTCTTTATCTTTTGTGTGTCTACTACAGGCTTTTTCTTCGTACTTACCATGAGGCTTATATATCTTATAGTTAACAGTCTATTTAAAGCTAATAACAAGGAAAATTGTACTCCATACAAAAACTTTACACTTTAACTTCTCCTCCCACATTTTATGTTATTGATGTCACCCTTTTTATCTTTTTTATACCCTGTGTCCATTATCAAATCATTGTTGTAATAGTTATTTTTCATACTTTTTTATTTTTACATTTATATGAGATTTAAAAGTGATTTATGTATTGAAACATAATATTCCAGTATTCTGAATTTCACCATATTTTTACCTTTACAGTGAATTTTATACTTTCATTCATATTCATGTCATTAGTTAGCATCCTTTTGTTTTAACTTGAATAACTCCCTTTAGCATTTCTTGTAAGGCAGATCTAGCAGTGCTTAACCCTGACAGCTTTTGTTTGTCTCAGAAAATTTTTATCTTTCCTTTATTTCTGAAAGATGGTCTTGCCAGATAGAGCATTCTTGAGTGGCAGACTTTTTACAAAACATCATCTCATTCTGTCCCATACTGCAGGGTTTCTGCTGGGAAATACACTGACAGACTCATGAAGATTTCCTTCTTGTGATAAGTTGTTTACAATGACAATTTATCAGAAATAGCTGGTCTGTGCTATATCTCATTTCCACATTCTTATACAATATCCACAGCAGAATGGCTCTATTGCATTCCAGGCTGTGATCCTCAAAGGAACTGGTGGATTCAGCTGAAAGGAGAGCTACACACACACACCCCATCATTAGAACTGTGTTTAGTGAAACACATAATTAAGAAATACAGCAATTTAAAAGGGAAATGTTGAAGTAAGCTGTTGATTCCTTGACTTAGAAATTTCATCATAGCTGATGTCATCATGCCAAATTTTTGTATAATGGGGGATAAGGTTTCTTTTTTTTTCTTTTGCCTAATCCTTGAATAACACTTGTATCAAGTCACGAGAGTGTAGTAAAATTGGGGCTATTGTAATTGCGCCTGTTTTGATGGAAGGTGTTTGAGAAGGGAAGTGGGTATGTTTTCCTTTTTATTTTTTCTTTCAGAACAGAGCTGCCCACTCACTCCCAAATAAGAGAGTGTGGGGAGAAGAGGCATATTTTTACTCAGGAAGATTGTGTTCTCTTTACTGTGCAGGCTATTTCAATGGAAATGATGCCTTGGAAAGGACAATTGTTATTTATAAAGAAGGCTCTCTTCAGAGGCAAGACTTGTCTAAAATTCCTAACATTTTATTTTCACTTCAGAACATTTCCCTAAGCTTCCAGTGGTCCCTTTTCCTGTTCATCTACTAGAAAGGGACCATGGTTTTTCAGCGACTTGTTGAGGACAGTCAGAGTTCTAGACAGGGATATACCACATTTTAAAACTCCCTCTGAGTCCTGTGTTCTGACTTTTTCTTCTCCTTACCTCCACCAGCCACCCAGAACATCACACTATGTCCGCCTGGGGAGGCCATGACTGTCCTACCTGCCAAATCTACATCTGTCCATGTTTTTCCTAACCCCCTCCTTAAGGAAAAACTTCCTTTACCATTGGTAGGATTAGAGAAAGTTTGCTGGTGAGTGGAATCATTTTGTATTAAAAATTACAAGCTGTGTCTCAAGTGTTTTCTTCTAACAGCCCCTAGAATTTTTCAAGCTCTTATTTAATTACTACTTTAAGAACTTTACATATATTTACTCATTTAAGTCTCATAGCATTCCTAATGAGATGCTACTGTGTGCTCCATTTTCAGATTAGGAAAAGGAGGCTCAGAGGGCTTGGTAGCTCACCTGAAATCAATTAAGTGGCAGAGCTGGGATTTGAACCATGGCAGGTCATCATTGTGCTCTGGTCTGCTATACTGCCCCACTCATCCCCAACTTCCCACTACATCGCTCCCATGGTGTAGACAAACCTGGGCCAAATCTGCTTCCTTGGGCAGTGGGACAATCTCTTCCTCTTCCACTCTAAGCATTTCGATGGATAAGTCAACTCAGATTCTCTGGGGGTCTGGTCATTTATCCTTTTTTTAAATTCCTCCTTTTGAACAATCTACTTATTTATACTGATGCCGTAATTTAGATTCTTTGGGAGAAGAATCTCTCTATTGGACTTTGAGCATAAGCTATGTGTTTTAATTCAACTTTTGCCAGAACACTGTTGGAATATCAGACCCTTGTCCAACTATTACAGATTTTTGGTTCCCATTGAGCTATTATTCTTTACACAGAGCCTCCTTGGAATTTTACTAGAGAAGCTAGGGGTGAATGGCAGGGAAGAATTTCTTGGACCATTTATTAATAGGACCATTCCTTGGCCCTAAACCAGGATCCTTTCAATAGCACAATACTTTATCCCAAATCCCGCACATTGTATGTCTATCTTAGGTTTGAATTGTAGATACTCAAGTGACTAGCTTTATGTGCATTTAAAGGAGGATTTCAATTCATTTATTTAACGTTTGTGCATCTTAATGGAGATTTCAATTCTCAAAGGAGTATGAGGATTTTTGTACACAGGCAGCTATCTATACCGATCAGGGTTCTTTAAGTCACAAGCAACAGATACTGACTAAAGCAGCTCAGTGGAGAGGTTATTAATGACAAGCACCATTGTACAGCTGGTCTGATGACTAGCTATCAGGAACCAAGACTGTTTATCGGTTTATCATTTCTTTTCTCTTTCTCTTTTATGGACCATCTGCTTCTTTTTGCTAATCTGCTACATTCTTTTCTCTTTATAAATATTAATGCCTACTGGTTTCTTTTGCTTATGCTTAGATTTCTTTGTCTCCACCTTGGAAAACACATGGCTGTTTATTGCCCCCCCTACACACACAGAAACACACACACATCATGATCCTGACACTGTAGTTTCTACAGATAATGGACTGTTTTTTATCTTTTTACCAAGCCCAAATTTCTAGGATAAAAACATAATATACCAAAATTATCTTTTCAAGTCAAGCTACAGGCACTATTGGTCGTTTTAGGAATGGACTTCCTTAAACATTTAATCAGGGAGTCCAAGGAGGGGGCTGTGGTCCTGCAGTGCAGTTCAGAAGATGTTATAGAAAGGTCCTGAAAATGTGTCTAAATCATGTTTTTTACTTACAAGACTGTTTCAGATTAAAGTGAAAATGTTGGGGTATGGCAAGCAAAATGGAGACTTCCTAGCTGAATTCCTGCGCATAAGAAAAAAGATTCCTCCATGAGTATATTAGACATCTTTTGTGGCATAACAAATTATTCCAAAACTCAGTGGCTTAAAACAGCAAAATTTATGACCTTACAATGTCTGTACAGGTGTGTCTTAGCGGTGTCTTCTGCGTCGTGGTGTCTCAGAGGCTGCAATCAAAGGGGCAGCTGGAGAAGGATCCACTCCCATCTTCGCACACGTGGCAGGACTGAGTTCCTAGCAGGGAACTGGACTGAGGGTCTCGGTTTCTGGCCTTGGCTGGAGGCTTCCCTCAGTTTCCTGCCACGTAAGCCTCTGCATAGGGAAGCTCACAACAGGACAGCTGGCTTCATCAAAGTGAGCAAGCGGGAGAGGAAAAGGGAGAGGGCAAGAGTCACAGTCTTTTATAATCTTGGAAATGACATCTATCACTTTTGCTGGTATTCATTCCATTCATTAGAAGAAAGGCACAAGATCTATCCCACATTTGAGGGGAGGGGATTATACAAGGGCATCGATACCAGGAGGTGGGGATCATTGGAAGAAACATTTTAGAAGGCTGTCGACTCCAGTCCACCCTCTGGCTCCTAATGTTTGACATCCCGCCTACATGTAAAATATATTCTTGAGTTCCCCCAGAGTCTAATCCCATTATAAGGAGAAGCCATGATTTGGGCCTCTTTCTCTTCAAATTGGACAGGTTTGTTTTAGAAGAGAAATTTGTCTTCCTAGAATGAATTGAGAATTTACTGTGTAATATCACGGATAAGCAGAGAAGTTAACACTCATAAACGGAGAATGTTGGCCAAAGAAGATTAAAATAAGACTAATATTGCCAGCCTCACTTTACATCTTTCCTTTCTTTGTTGATCAAAGAAAACTCGACTTTTTTATTTTTAGTCTTCATTTTAGAATCTAAAACACCCACCAATAGAAGATTAGCTGGGAAATGAAAGAAACAGTGCTTCCTACTACTCACTGGAGTATCAAAATTTCCTATGTGGAATTTCTGCTTTTAGTTTTGCACTTTTGGTTAGCCCTGAACAATACCCACCACGCTGTGGGCACTATGATGGAGCTGGGTGATGCTGTTAAGATATAATACAAAGGCAAAATTGGGAAAACTATTAGACAGTGCATTTTAAGCGCCACAGAAGTTGTGTGGATAGTAAGCCTTAAACAGAGTAAGGAATTGGAAACTCAGTGACAGATGGGATGGGAAGGCTTTGCGGGAGATGAGAATGAAAACAAGGATTGAAAAATAAGTCAAAATTAAATGAAGAAGATGGAGTGACATTACAGGCAGGTGGACTCCTAGATGAAACAGAGAAAGAACCTTAAATATGGGAGGGAAGGTTCCACAAGGCTGTCAGCATGTAAGCTATGCAATTGGACAGCACATAACATCTGTTTGATAATAATGATTCTGCAATGAGCAGGTACCACAGGGGATACAGAGAAGTAAATATAACCTCTGATTCTTGCCCTTAAGGAATGTTCAGTCTATCTGGAAAGATAAGACACAGATGTATAGTAATAAAAGGTAGAAAATAAAAATCCCCTGATGAGAAATATAGATAATAAATGTTACAGGTATTCAGAAGTGGGAGGAATCACTTCTATGATGAGATTCAGGGTGGCTGTAAAGAACTGTACTTTCCTAGACTCCGCTAAGACCTGGAACCCAGGCCTGGAATGCTAGGCTGTTTGGACAGGTGGACACAGAGTGAGATGGTGGTGGTGGTAATGAGGATTTCATACAGGAAGGACAGTGCAAGCAAAAGGGACAAGTCAGAAAGGGGCAATATTTTTGGAGAACAATTTTATCTAGAACACAGAAATTACTTGATTTTGCATAAGGAAATATGACTAAGCACAGTGGGGGTGGTATTTTGAAAGAAAGAAAAATAAAAAAAAGACCATTTCAGCCAAAACCAAGGAACACAACCTGGAGCTTCGGTTCTTAATGAATTATGGAACAGAAAGCATTTCCATTTGTTCTCTTGCAGGTGGTAGGGTGACCAGGCTATTTTCCATTTGAGCTTTCCCACTGCATCGATAATTCAGAACTACACAAGGGCCGTGGCTGAAGCACTGAGTTTTCATAAATTGTTGTCTTGGGCAACTGGGAATGGTATCAGATAATGCTGTTTGGAACTGACTTATTCTGGAGCACAATCAGTCATCTTACCTTCTCCATTACGTGGCTTTTTTGTGTGTGCATGTAGCAAGAATGGGAGTGACTTTTGTTTGCTTATTCTATTCCAGGGACCCCGAAAAGGCAAACAATTATTACTTAAGCACATAAAATTCTTAATGAAATGAAGTTATTCACGCAAAGCTGTGTTGGTGGTCACTGAGCCCTCCATCATGTTCATTCCTGGTTTTCAGTAGTCTTTATGTCGTGCCTGACTTTAGCAGTTCCCTCGTGGCTCTTTTAATTTGCTTTATACCACATGTGCACTAATGCCGCCTTGTGTCTACGTGTGTGGTCTCTAGACCAGAAGCATTGACTTTCAGGCCTCATCTCAGATCTAAGAAATCAGAATCTTTTTAACAAGTTCCCCAGCTGATCTGTACGCACATCAAGATTGAGAAGCACTGGTCTAATACATCTGAATTTCCTTCCTGGAGGAAGTACAGATGCAGTACCTTCCTTGATTTCCAAGCCCTGCATCAACTATAGGCACTACTAGTTCTGGCCCCAGAGAATCTTTTCCTTGAATCATCCATAGGAAAGAGTTTGGAGATGTGCATTAGAGGAAGATTAAAAAATGGATGCCAAGGTAACACAAAATCGTAGGAATTCAATACAGGATTTTATAAGGAGACTAATTTTACCTGGATAGGGAGCTTCCAATTTAGTCTCCATTTTTCAACTGGACTAATAAGCTTAGGGTAGAGCCCACCAAGGAATAGGGCCAAAAAAGCATTTGCAGTTTCCAGGACCTGATGCTAGTGTTGCACCTCCAGTGGCTGAAAAGCAGGGACAGCTGGAAGGCAGAGCATCTATGGCCCCAGAAATCAAACATCCCATTTTTACACTGACTCTCGTGTCCCCTAGAGCTGAGGCAAAAGCCCAAGACAGAAATGTCACAGAACTGGGCTGTGTACCTTCCATAGTGTACCTTGCTGCAAGGGTGACCTAATGCCAATCAGCCCATCACCCATGGGAGTCCCATCCCTTAATGGCGAGTGTTCCCAAAACCTCCAAGTGTCCAAATGCATCTTTTTAATCTAGAAGCACAAAGAAACTAGTAGCCCCTGCAGTAATAAGCGTTCATTGTAATCACTGTCGGCCACCTCTGAAACTGCAGCCCTCACCAATGACTTGCCAGCCATTACACACCCAAAGGTCAAGTGCTGTCTCGTAGCACAGTGTAATCCCTAGTACCCACAAAAGGCAAAGAGATCAGGAACTCAGTGCAAAAGAGGGTAGAGCTTTAGACTTGAGAGAAACCCATTCAGGACTCTTGGGGGTCTGTGAGCAAAACAGGGGACCCAAAAAGAGGTCAGTGACACCTTAACTGTGTTCCTTGATGGGTCTCAGAATCTCCAGGGATTACTTTTAGATTCCTTCATGTGGTTCCAAAGATTGAAAAAGGAAAGGAGAAGCAGAAGGGGGAAGAAAATGGAAGAACAAGTCTTAGAGAAGCCAATTCAGGGAGATTTTGTAAAAAGGTTCCCAAAAGGCCAATGAAATTTTACATTTTTTTCCTCAGTAAAAATCATGCCAACAAGAAAGGAAGTGAACAGAGGGACCTAACATATAATTAAATAGGGCTTTTAGTCGACTGAAAAAAAATTCCCAGAGGAGTAAAAGGTTCCAAAAGAGGAAAAAAAAAAAATAAAGGCCTTTTTAAAAAATTATAGCATGACTATCAGGAGCTTTTAATTAAGCAGACTTCTGATTATGGAGCTCTTAAAAATCTTTTCTTAAAATCTCTTATTACCAGATTTTAGCCAAGACAAACAGCCAAATTTTAGCCAAGATAAACAGCCAATATTCCCGGATTTTGACTCTTCAAAGTGACTCAAAACCAACTTAGCCAAGGACTCATGAGATGTCTCCAAAGAGAGGCAAAGCAGTCTTCGCAAGATCCACAGTCATCCCAAAGGCAGCTCAAGAAAAGGAAAGTTTTGCTAGGTACCAATGGGGTACAACCCACATTTTTGTCTTGCCATATTCTCTATGGTCTCAGTTTCTCAGCTAACAATGTGCACACAAAGATCGACCTTGCCGTGTGTCCCATAGATGGAAGACTAAAAGAGATAAACAGTTGGTAAGACAGGAAATCAAAAACTGTCTATGGAAGGGAAAAGGATCAATAACAAATGAGCACTCCAAAGTTCAAGGGCCATACAATTATCAAACCAATTTTTGTTTTTCTTTTGAGTTAAAGGTTTTACATCTCCAAGGGACTGCTTTCCCAACTGGGAATGGAACCCAGGTTGTGGTAGTAAAAGCACAGATCACTACACTACAGGATGGAGTGCCTGTTTTGTAAATCCCACAGAGAAGCCAAAGCAGATAGCTGAGCATTTAGAGGATTTTAACTTTGTTTCAGGTCAGATTTTTGCTCTTTAATTTTGTCGAGAGAATTTCTAAGGTTAGCCATGATACTCTTTCGTGTCTTTTTAAAAAATCTGATCATCCCATGAATACGAATAAGGAATGAGAGATCTCTAAATATTTTTCAAATATAGGAGTCTTGCTATTTTACAGGATCCATCTTTTGGCCACTGATATGAATTTCTGAAGGTGTATTTATTTTGATAGCAACTCAATCCAGTAAGTCTCTTCATGGAAAGCCTAGGAGGTTATTTTCCAGGTTTCGAATAAGTTTTACCACATAAGCAAGGGGGCCCTGGAGAGGGCATAGAAAAGGAATTCCCAATGATCCCCACCAAACTCACTCCCAGCAAAAGACTCTTGTTGCCACAGACAGTTAAGGGCTGTGTCTGTGCGTCTGATGCCTTCAGTATCCCACAAACTTGGGGGTGCTGCCAGTTGTAGACCTGTTAATCTGGCCACATAGGCTATGATCCACAGTTACGTGTGGACTTGGACTTGCCCCCTGGCCGAGGTTAGGTTTAAGCAGAGCCCCAAGATGAGGCCAGATGCTTCCTCTATGTGTAGTTGCTGACCTGCAGTTCCCCCCAGGTTCGCAGAAGATTTGAGGAGAGCACTAGGCTTAGTTAGATCACTTCTCCACTGCTAGCACTGGGCAGGGCCGGATGCTCGCACTGCAAATGACCAACCTGCACTTACTTCTTGGTCTAAGGAAGATTTAATGTGAGCACTAGAAATTTGTTGGATCACTTCTCCATCGTGAGGGTTAGGTGGGACCCGATGCTCCTACTGTAGGCAATTACTCAACTACAGCTGCCTTTCAACC
Organism: Avahi laniger; assembly: GCA_963575035.1. Classification (NCBI taxonomy): domain Eukaryota; kingdom Metazoa; phylum Chordata; class Mammalia; order Primates; family Indriidae; genus Avahi; species Avahi laniger. The sequence goes on along the minus strand of CAUYSK010019687.1, from coordinate 3,921 downwards.
TAGGGAAGACTTAAGGAAAGCACCTAGGCTGTATGAGAAAGCTGGCCAGGGATTCAAGCCTACGAGCCTCATAAAATGTGTTTCCTACAGCATGATGCTGTTGGCTAGTTTCTCTGTGTTGCACCTCCATTGGCTGGAAGACAGAGCAATCACCAAGATCTCCACATTGGTCACTATGAACCCCACCCCGTTCTTTGTTTCTAACAGACTCTAGGGGGTTTACATTGGCCAGTACAACCAATGTGTCCCGTGGGATGAGACAGGAGTGAGGGTCCCAACATGGTGGGGAAGCTGAATGTCCACCTCCAACTCACTTTTACCATTGTAGAAACTATGAGTTCAGGGGAATTCTCTGTGTGGGGCACTGTTCCGGCTTGGGGGAGGGATAGCATAGTCAAAGAGAACCATTCCTCTTATAGTTTGATCATGGCTTTTCTTGGTTCTGTGCTCCAGGAGGTTATCTCAGCCTTACTACTGAGGTATGGGATATTCAGGATAGTATTCTTGCTTTTTAAGATAGCTGCTGGTTAGATTTCTGTGGGGAGTGAGCAGCGAAGCCAGAGAAATCATTCCACCATCTTGCTAGTGTCACTTGGAGTATCATTATTCAAAGCATCTGGGCTAAGAATACTTTTTTTAAAAAATTAGAAATTTCTTAAAATGAACCTTTCTAAAAATAAACATAGAGGAACAGAGTCCATTATTCTAACACATTAGAAATAATACAAATCTGAGGCTGGGCCTTCCACACATTGGGATATCTCCCTGGCAGAACTTCTCTGTAGGGAAAATACTGTTGAGGGAAGTCACAATTGATATCCTGTATGGAGGATGGAGTGCAATAGCCGAAGTGCTCACTGAGCACCAGCACTGTGCAACTTTTCCACTAAAGGGGCTCCCCACTTTGTCTTGTTTTTTTGTTGGCTGTTCCCTGTGAGGAATGTGCTTTCTCTGCAAATTCTGAACATTCTTTAGATCTTATTTTAGCAACAGTCTAGAATTGCCCCATGGTAGAGGCATAAAATGGTAAGTATTCCAAACAAGTTTTGAATTGGTAACTTAGCAGAAGTGTGGGAGGCCTTCCAGGTACTTGAAGAAAACCAGTAGAGCTCAGGGTGTTCCCCCATTGGGACTCTAAGGCCATTATTTCTTCTGTTAAAGAGGGGATATAATGGAGTGTCTCTTCTGTTGACCTTGCCCATGAGAATATGGACCTTTTCCTTCGATTCTGACCACAACCACATCAGGAAAGCACAGACTCGACAGCCATTTAAAATTCAAAAAAGAATCTCAGGGTATAATTCCATACACTTTTACTGTAAAGTCTGGAATCCTATACCAGGTCATTTCATCCAAATCTCCCACTCTTATAATCATCCTCAACCCCTCTAGTCATCTCTACTCAGCCTCATTTTCTGACTCCTCCCTTCTCTTTGTTTTTTAAAAACTGATTTATAGGGCCCTGACCTGCTGGTCCTATACCAGTTGTCAAATAAAACAAATCCAGAGTTAGATAAGAAGAAGCTTTACTTAAAAAGACTGTTGCAATAGGGAGAATGCTCTGATCTCGGAAATCGGCAAGCAATTCAAAATTGAATAGAAAATGGCTTTTCTTTTAGATGGTGAGGCGGTAATCACTAAAGGTGAGTTGGGCACATGAGGGTAGAGGAAGCATAATGCATTACCTGGTTTGACAGGAAATGTGTTTTGCTGATGTCAGCTGCCAGCCCACTGGCCCCGGCAGGGGTGGGGAACCTACAGCCTCAAAGCCACATGTGGCCTTCCAGATCCCCAAGTGCAGCCCCTTGGCCAAATCCAAACTTCGCAGAAAAAAAATCCCTTTATTAAAAGGATTTGTTCTATCAAATTCGGATTCAATCAAAAGGCTACATTCAAGGATACAGAAGGCCACATGTGGCCCCAAGGGCACAGGTTCCTCACCCCTTAGTCTAGGAGATTGAGACTCTGGCATCATTCTTTTTTTAAAGCCTCCCAGGCGGCTCCCGGGTGCAGCTACACTACACTACAGTACACTAGCTCTGCGTGAGCTCCCTGAACAATCTTACCAATACGATGTCTTTAGCGTCATATCACTTACATGGTAATGACTTTAATGACTTCAAAATTATTAACTACAGCTGGACTTTTTCTCCTGCACTTCATATCCGTATATTCAAATGCCAAGTAGATATTAAATTTGGATTTTTCCAGATTCTTCACCTCAAAATGTTCCCAATTGAATGCATTATCTAGCATGACCACTCCACTTCCTGATTAACAATACACTTCCACTCACATCCACTCTCCTGATAAACAATACAAACATTTACCCACTCTGAGCCAAAACTCAATCCTCAGACTGTCCCTCAGTGCTACCCTCTCTGGCCTTTTCCACATACGGTTGGTTACCAAGTTTTTTTGATTCTACTTCTTAGACCTTTCTCTTTCTAATCCTGTTCTTTTTCTCCAGGCCCACCAATCCAACCTTAGTTTGGGCCCCCATCTCTTGTCTCCTGGACTATTGCAAAAGCATCCTAAATTATTTATATGTGGACCCATTTTCCACCATGCCAATCCTTTTTCCTGCATCAGAGTTATTTCTTTCCATCCAGTATCCAACAAAAAATTAAAGACATGTAGAGAAACAGGGAAGTATGACCCCTAGACTGGGAAAAAGCAGGTAACAGAAACTGCCTGTGAGAGTGAAGAGATGTCAAGTTTACCAGAAAAAGATGTCAAAATAGCCATTATAAGCATTATAGTTTGCAAGTATTTTTTCCCATTCTATAAGTTGTTTCTTCACTTTGTTGATTGTTTCCTTTGCTGTGCAGAAGCTTCTTAGCTTTATGTAATCCCATTTGTCTATTTTTCTTCTTGCTTTATATGCTTTTGAGGTTTTACCCAATATATGCTTGACCAATGTCAAGGATCTAATGTCCTGAAGTATTTACCCAGTGTCACCTAGTAATTTCAGTTTTAGGTCTTACACTTAAATGTTTAATACACTTTGACTTTATTTTTGTATATACTGAGAGCTAAGGCTCTAGTTTCATTCTTCTGCATATGGTTATCAGGTTTTCCCCAGCACCATTTATTGAAGAGACTCTCCTTTTCCCAATGTACATTCTTCATGCCTTGTTGAAAATCAGTTGGCTGTAAATGTGTGGGTTTAATTCTGCATTATCTGTTCTGTCTCCATTGGTTTATGTGTCTGTTTCTATGGCAGTGCTATGCTGTTTTGGTTGGAAGAATTGTCCATACTACCCAAAGTGATCTACAGATGCAATTCCTTTCAAAATTCCAATGTCATTTTTCACAGAAGTACAAAAAACAATCCTAAAATTTGTATGGAACCACGAAAGATTCCAAATAGCCAAAGCAATCTTGAGCAGAAAGAGCAGAGCTGGAGGCATCACACTCCCCGACTTCAAAACATACTATAAATCTATTGTAATCAAAATACCATGGTACTAGCATAAAGACAGACACCTCAATCAATGAAACAAGACAGAAAGTTCAGAAATAAGCTCAAGTATTTAAGGTTGATTTTTTTTTTTTTTTTTTTTTGAGACAGAGTCTCGCTGTGTGGCCCAGGCTAGAGTGCCATGGCGTCATCTTAGCTCACAGCAACCTCAAACTCCTGGGCTCAAGCGATCCTCCTGCCTCAGGCTCCCGAGTAGCTGGGACTACAGGCGTGTGCCACCATGCCCGGCTAGTTTTTTCTACATATTTTTAGTTGTCCAATTAATTTCTTTCTATTTTTAGTAGAGACGGGGTCTTGCTTTTGCTCAGGCTGGTTTCGAACTCCTGAGCTCAAACAATCCGCCCGCCTCGGCCTCCCAGAGTGCTAGGATTACAGGCGTGAGCCACCACGCCCGGGCCCCCACTGCTCCTTTTCTAAATCTTCCCTATTTCCCTCAG
>CAUYSK010019686.1:0-31665 GCA_963575035.1 Avahi laniger | reverse complement strand
CTTCATTTACATATTGAATTGTAGTGAAGTCAGAGCCTTTAGTGCAAGAAAAGTTTGTGTTGTTATGTGCCTAGGCTACCTACCTGAGTCGATCACTTTAGCTGAAAAATGCTTTTGTTAATAATTACTCCATTCTATACTCCAAACAAGTTAATTATCATTTCCAAGACAATTTCCCCAAAAGTACACACACTTCCTAGGGCCATATAGTTCTCAATTGCCTTTAATTCATTTCCGTTTTCAATGTCCTTCTTCTCCCCCTCAATGGGAAATTAACTCCAAGACCATTCAGATGAAGTGAAGTGAAAAATGGCAAAAGTGAAGTTCACTTTTGCCATTTTTCTGGCAAAGGCCAGTCTATGAGGTCTCCAGGCTGGTGACACTCACGATCTGCCCCAGACCTGGAATTTCCTGCTTCATCTTCTTGTTTGTTATTCTATTTTTCTAATCGTCTGACTCTCACTCCTTTCTGGGCCCACTATACCAGCTGGTACCATCTCTTAACTGTCAACCAGACAGACCCACATCCCTATGATTACTCACATCTCTCTCCATTTTCTCATTAGGTCCTTGGACAGTCCTACTGATGACTGAGCAATGTTTTAATTTAGTAGCAAAACTTCCCAAAATTCCAATGACATAAAGGCCTCCAAAAAAGCCAGATGCTCTCCCTGGCAGTGAGATTTTTATGCCATTCATGTGGAAGGTGAGAATAGTCTCTGCTGGCAGGACAGAGTCTACACACACACACACACACACACACACACACACACACACAGAGAGAGAGAGAGAGAGAGAGAGAGAAAGGAGAGTCTAAATGCAATGTGGGCACTATATTGAATATATATCATGTTCTGGTCCTATAGCTGTTTACAGTGTTATGTGTTGCATATATGTTCGTGTGTATGTGTGTATGTACAAGGTTAACCAGGATGAGAGGAGGGGAACAAACTGACTTTACACTTGATTTTGTTCTTTCTATCTACTTCCACTTTCATTTCTGGGTGACTACTGTCATGAGGAATTTAATTCAGTAAATATGTTGCCTTAGTCCATTTGTGCTCCTATAACAAATTACCATAGCCTGGGTGGCTAATAAACCAAAGAAATATATTTATCACAGTTCTAGAGGCTGAGAAGTCCAAGATCAAGGTGCCAGCAGAGTTGGTGTCTGGTGAGGGCCCGCTTCCTCCTTCACAGATATCCATCTTTTCACTGTAACTTCACATGGCGGAAAGACCAGGGAGCTCTCTAGGGCCTTTTAATAAGAGCATTAATTCCATTCATTAGGGCTCTGCCCTCACAATCTCATCACCTCCCAAAGGCTCTATTTTTAAATACTATTATCTTGGGGGTTAGGATTTCAACACATGAAGTTGGAGGGGACCATAGTATATGTCTAGCGCTTCCTAAATGGCTGAGACTGTATGGCAGGTAGAAAATGCAGAAATATATAAAACATGACATCTAATTCTATGAAAAATATTTTCTATTAGAATAATAATAGAAAATAAAAACTTCCTTAGTCTTCTCCCAAGTTAGAGAAAGAAGGCTTTTGTGGCAAGCAAATTTTGGGTTCTCATTTCAATGAGAGGGTAGAAGTGTAAGGACAAATGTAAAAACATTGGTGACTTTTAGGCTGTTGGAGGAAGGTCAACAGAGGCAGGAAAAGGACTGAAACTATTGCCTCAAAGTACTATAAGAAATAATGCCACTGGACTGAAGGCAGGAACCAGCCTCCCAGGCTCATTAGTATTGTCAGTTTCTACAGAAAAATCAAGTCTATTACTTTAAGATCTTAGCAGTTAATTTCTTTCAAAACACACACAGTGGCATATTACTAGTAAGGGAGAAGAAAGGTAGACAATAAAACAATTATAGGGAAAACAGACTAGAGCAATCATCACGTAAAGCAACCAAACAGCATTGTGGAAGTTGTTATTTTTGACTGAGGCAGTATGAACTCAAGCACGAAAAAGAGTTCAATGCTTCTGTTTTTCAATGACAGCATGAAACTTTGTTTGACACTGGTGCACACAATTTCTCATCAAGTAATAGTTCTATTTGAGATGTTTGTAGCAGAAATGGCCATGAATTCCCTTATTTCTATCATTTCTGCCTTTTATCCCCTTTATGGCCTACATGTGAATAAAAGACGTGCTCACCACAGCTTTTTCTCAGTGTAAATGGGTCAATAGTGCTTTCTCAAGTTTCTGATAGACTTTTACTAAGTCTCATGATCTGGAGCCAGTTCAATTCCCACTGCCAGTGATACAACATAGATCTTATGACTGGTCCAAATGGCAGACCTTACTGAGGACAGGGTCAAATCACTCTTATGTATATGGGAAGTAGATGACTGTGTCGTCGGAGCCCTAAGAAGCCAAATCTGTCTCCCCTGCGAACCAACACAAGACCTTAAATCCCATCATTAGAGCGGCCCATTTCAGTTAGTTATACTGCACCTCCCGCAGATTGTCTGAGAAAGATGACACATATCATTGCTCAGATTAGCTTAAGGAGCTTACCAAATGGGAGAGACAGTCACTCAGGAGAACCCTGACAAAAGGGGACACAGCTCTCTTGGGCTGACTTAGTCCTAGCACAAGTTGCTTACCTTATCTGTAACTTAGTTTCCTTCTCTGAAAAAAAGGAGTCTTATTAGAATAACAGATTTGGCAACATCTGAAAACACTTTAAAACCTAATACCATCAAGAAGTAATAAACAATTAAATTCACTGTCACAGAAGGATTCTGTAAAGAACCTGTGCTTCCCTGAAAAATATAAATCATATTTATTAGTAAATGCCCCCTCCTACTCTGGCCTTTCAGTTCTTTCCCTATGAAAAAAACTTATTCCACCTTGTTTTCTCCTAAGGTTGCATTATCTAATTCCCTTAAAAACATTGACCTTTAATGACCCCACACCACCCTGTGTTTCACTGAAAGGCAAGACCTCCCTGGAATTCCTAAAAATAATGAGCCTAATTCTCTCTTATGCACCAACAAGATCAAATATAAGTGTGCTTCCAAATGCCAAGGACTCTGTAAGGTTAGGAAGAAACCTGAGGACAAAGGCCACTCAGCTGGTTTCACCTTCTTGAGTAACTTTCAGTAACCACTACCTAGCAGACTAGGAGTGCTCAAAGGATCATTACCTTGGATTCTAAGCCTTTTCAAACTTGTCTGGTAGAGTAGTCATCCCCCATCAACTCACAGTCCTCTATTTAAATCCAAAAGCTATAAGATGTTGCAATATCATAAATTAATGTTACAAAGATAGGAAATCATATATTGACTCAATAACAGACTAATCAGGTAAATAAAACTGTCTATTGTTATTAACCCCATATTATAGCTGAATAGAAAGATTTAAAGAGATTAAGTTATGCATGCAACTGATTGATTTAGGAGTTAAATGCAGACTAGAGAGGCTTTGCTTAAGGGTGAAGGGGAGAAAGAAGAGGAGGAGGTGAGAGATAAGAAAACAAGGGCTCTTTTGGTGAACTCATTGGTCTCATATGATCATCTCCAAAATCTTTCAATATATTGCCATGCCAAAGTGTGAAAAAGAATTTGAAACACCTAAAACTGCCTTCTTTATGAGCATTTTTAGTAAATTCACTTAAATTGATTTAGCATTGTTTATGCTTTAACATAAGGGCAGGTTTCTCAGATTCTGCTTTCCTCATTTCTCTTAGACCCTCAGCCAGCTCACAGCAGGATGAAACCAGAGCTGCTTGGAAGATGCAAGTTCCAGGGAATCAGAAACTGGAGTAAGTAAAGAGCAAATGTCAGTTGGGTTTAGCTTTCTCTCCTTTTTCATGTCATCCTAATGAAAGTATCTGAGAATGTCATCATTCAATAATTTGAGATCTTTACAACAGCCTTTACAGAGCTATAAAAGATGGTTTTTCATTTTAAAAATATGGTGAAAAGCATGTCAGAAATGAAAACAGCACTTAAATCAAAGATAAATGTGTGCACAGTAAAGGAGAAATGGCTGGATTTAGCAATTTGATTTTTCTACAGAACTATCTTGTCCTAAATGTTGTTGGTTTCTCAGCTCGATAAAGCAGGAGTTGCAACTAAGACTTTTTCAATACATCTGTCCTGTTGTTCATCAGATAACTATTGCTGCTAACAAGTTGTCCCAAAACTTAGGGGAGTAAAACGATTTATTTCATAGTCTTTGTGGGTCAAGAATTTGGGAACAGCTTGGCTGAGTGGTTCTGGTTCAGGATCTCTCATGAGGCTGCAGTCAGACGGTGGCTGCAACTGGGGTCATCAAAGGTTTGTTCATTCACGTGTCTGAGGCCTGGGTTGGGGAGAACTGAGTAGGAACTAGAAGAAATGAGGCTTTTCTGTCATCTCTTTGTGTCTCCTTGTGGTCCCTTCTCACGGTCTCTTCAGGATGGCAGCTTCAAGGTAGCCAGGATTGTTACATAGCAGCTCAGGAATGCAAAGGGTGTGTCCTCTGAAAGAGCCAGTAGGAAACCATATCGTATTCTATAAGAAAACCTCAGAAATCATGTAGTGAACCTTTCTCTGCTTTCTATTGGTCAAGGACAGGTAGTAAAAAGGAACTACCCAAGTTGAAGGAGAGAGAACATAGACCCCAACCTCTCAAAAAAGAGTGTTGATATCACATTGGAAGAAGAACACGTGAGATTTTCCATCTTCAGAAAATACAATCCATCACAGAATGATTCTTGGAATGCTGAATAGACTCAATTGAAGTTTATAAATCAAATCACATTTATAGACATTAGTGAGTTAAGTTGGGTCTGCACTTCTAATTATAACTGTGGTAGCCCTCAGTGTCTGATATAGAGCTTTATTCAGAGTGATCGCTCGTCAAGTATCTATGGCCTAGTTATAATGTGGTCTACTGGAAAAAAGAATTAAGTCACAGTGAGTCTCCAGTTCTTCTCAAACATAAGTTGTTGTGTGAACATGCTTGTACTAATATGTAAAATGAAGACTATACTAGCTCCTCTTCCTATATCACATAATTTGTGGGAATAACCCATGTATTCATGGCCCACACAAATTTGGGTCTACAATAGGAAACCTAAAATGGAGGCATAACTAGATTTTCTCTGTCTCTGATCCCATCTGTAGAATTTCAAAACTTCGAATCCCATTTGAATGACTCTGAGTTAGTTTAGAAATTTCCGGGGGCATGATGGGCATGCACTGTCCTACGGTGTATTTCCTTCTTTACAGTTCCTAGATGTGATGTATTAGGATGATGTCACTGTTCTCAGGTGGGAACACCACTAGCCATCTCCATTAGTGCAACCCATTTATAAGGAAGGTTGCCTTGAGCTTCCTGGGACTCAGCCATGGGGCTATGATAAATTGGACTGGCAAATGCCATGCTGCTTTCGAATCACCTATCTCCTTTACCAACCACATCTTATCCTGCAATCAAGTTCTGGTATATTGACCCCTCTTACTTTAGGAAGAACTTCTTTCCAATAAGCTCTTTACTCCCATGTGAATATAAACCCAGCTGGCCTGCCCCACAGGCTCTCCACGCATGGCCAGACTCTCTCAACCCCCAAATTAGGTTTAGGCTTTATTGATTTCATTTTTCATACCAATTCCAAACTGATGGGGCATAGCTGACTAGAGTGACCTAGAAGACAGTCCAGGGTCAAGGGGAAAGAGTACTTTCATCAGTTACTACTGTCTACTAAAAGCGCAGGAGGAAGGGAATCATAACAAGAAATCTCAGTGTTATTAAGAATAAGCATGAGCCAAGGAAAAAAGATGCAGCAAGACTCCTGGCCTGCAGATTAAGGAGACTGACGATGACAAGGTGAGAGAATTGCCAAGACAGTTTGCATGGCAGCTAGAGTCATGGTTTGTAAAGGAGAAGAATAAAATAGAAAATACTGTATAATCCATGAAAATGCTGAAATGTTTCTTAAATAAATTATTTTGGGGGGATTTACAAAATTAATATGTGCTTATTATAAAAATGTAGAAATTTATAAAAACATAAAGATGTTTTATTTTTTATAATTATTCTCATTTTTTTTAATTTCAAAATATTAAGGGGGTACAAATATTTTTGTTACATGAATACCTTGTAAAATGCTAAAGTCAGGGCTTTTAGCATGCCTGTAACTAAGACAGGGTTCATTGTACCTGATAGGTAAATTTTTATCCCTCACCCCTTCCACCCTCTCCTCTTCTTGGTTTCCAAATTCCTTTGCATCTCTTCATGTCTGTGTATATTCATCATTTAATTCCATTTATAAGTGAGAACATGTAATGTTTGTTTTTCCATTACTGAGATACTTTACTTAAAATAATGGTCTCCAATTCCATCCAAGTTGCTGCAAAAGACATTATTTCATTCCTTTCTACTTAAAACATATATAATTGCCAATAACAATTTTCTTTATGTATGAGACAATTAGTGTTATCATACTGGAATAACATAAAAACAAAAAATGTGGTTTTAGTTACTCTGTGAATCTTTACCACAGGTATATCCATCAGGCTTTTGAAAGTGTAGAAAATAGCTTTCAGGACCACATGAATGAACTTCTGAGAGCTCAGGACTCTAAATTGAGCATCAGTGCCTTGACACTATCTGTAATTTACTTTTAAATAATTCAGCACAAACAATGTTACATTAAGTGTGTGAATTAAACCTAAATTATAACCTAAAGCTGCGGTCCCCAACCCCAGGGCCATAGCCCAGTACCGGTCCATGGCCTGTTAGGAACCAGCTGCACATCACCGCCTGAGCTCTGTCCCCACCCCTGTCCTTGGCAAAATTGTCTTCCATGAAACTTGGGAACCGGGCCACACAGCAGGAGGTGAGCGGCTGGCAAGCTAGGGGGCAAAACTTCATCTGTATTTACAGCAACTGCAGCCGCTCCCATCATTGGCATCACCGCCTAAGCTCCACCTCCCCCCAACATGCATTGCTGCCCGAGGCCTCCCACCCCTAGTCCATGGAAAAATTGTCTTCTATGAAACCCGCTCCTGGTACCAAAAAGGCTGGGGACCTCTGACCTAAGGCATTGCTAGCATTTGAAGTAACCAAGAGTTCACCCTCCAGGACTGGGGCTGTGGCAAGGCCTTTAAATATCAAAATCTGAATCTGCACCAGGGGGTATCATAAGGAATTTTAGCAGTAATTTTTACTAGTGTTGTTCAAGATATATGTTTGGCTAAGAGATTTATATAGGCACCTCTGCCCTTCGTGAATGAAGTCAAACTCTGAATATGAATTCTTTCTCTCCATCTCCTCATTTGTGTCCTCCCAGTCGTTCTTGTAGGTAATTAATGTTTTCCATTTTCAACTGTCCACATTTAATGTCTGATTAAGCAATTACACACATTAGAGTTCCTAACCTCTAAGGATTCCAACCCACAAGACTTCCCAGTGCCTCCCTTTGTAGCTTTACAGGTGTATGTGAAGCCCAGTATCTCTCTGAGAACTCCGGAGCACTAGCACCTCCATTCCTCTTCCTGTCTTGTCAGAATTGGGTGTGGAATTATTGGATATTGTCTTATTTTACTTTTCTGCTTTCAAATAGTGGATGAGAATATGTACAGCAGCAGGTGGAGTTTGGGGTAGCTTTCTCCACACAGCATTGATGAAAGCAATTAAAGAAAACCTAAGTAAATGGAAAGACATTCTATCCTCATAAATTAGATGACTTAATAGTATTAAAGTAGCAATATTCCCCCAAATTGATCTATGGATTCAATCCAATCCCTATCAAAATCCTAAACTGGCTTCTTGCAGAAATTGACAAGCTGATCCTAACATACATTGAAATGCAAGGGATCCAAAATGGCCAAAACAATATTGAAAAAGAACAAAGTGTCCATAGCTAAAACTATAAAACTCTTAGAAAAAAACATAGGTATATATCTTTGTGGCCTTGGATTAGGCTATGGTTTCTTAGATATAACATCAAAAGCACAAGCAACAAAAAATAGATAGATTTCATCAAAATTAAGAACTTTTTTATTCAAAGGACACCATCAAGACAGTGAAAAGACAGCCCATAGAATGACAGAAAATATTTGCAAATGTATATCTGATAAGGGACTTGTATACATGTTACAACATGGATGAACCTTGAAAATGTTAAGTGAAAAAAGTCAATCACAAAAGAGCACATGGTATATAATTCCATTTTGTGTAGTGTCCACACAGGCAAATTTACAGAGAGAGAAAGTAGATTAGTAGTTGCCTCACACTGGTAAGGAGGGAAGGAGAGAGGAGCAAGGACTTGGAAAATTGATACTGACTGCTAATGGGTACAGTGTTTCTTTTTGGGATGATAAAAATGTTCTAAAATTGATTGTGGTGATGATTGCATAATTCTGTGAGTATACTGAAAACCAATGAATTGTATACTTTAAATGGATGGATTGGATGATATGTGAGTTACATCTCAAGAAAAGCTGCTAGAAAAAAATTAAAAATGCATTTTCATAATCCCCAACTTAAAGTAAAATAAGACAAAAATTTTGGTCAATTTTATATGTAAAGAAAATTATATATTACTACTATTTAATAATTTTAATTAAAACAGTTTTTTCACACATACACACACAAAAAAACCCCACACATACAACTCTGATGAGCCCACAGGCTACCTTCAAAAATTAAAAATGCATTTTAATAACCCCTAATATGAAATAAAATAAGACAAAAATTTTGGTCAATTTTATGTATAAAGAAAATTATATATTATTACTATTTTAACTAAAACAATTTTTTCACATACACACACACACACACACGCACATACACAAAACCCCACACACACAAATCTGTTGAGCCCAGCAGGCTACCCTCAAAGTAACACCAATATCAATCTCTGTTTCATCCTGTATTTGGATCCTGTTGGATTTAATGTTGGATTCTGTTTCCTGATCCAAATGGGTTAGCCAATGATGCTGACAGAATATTGTTGCATGATTCAAGCAAGGTCTTTATCAGAGCACCTGAAAGGACAAAAACTTCACTGAGTTTATAGCAAAAAGGTGTTTCAATGTTTTGTGCCTGCTGGCTAAAAAAATAAATGCATTTATGTGGCAGTATTTGATTCAAGAACCTGATTTCATTTTAACAGTTCACGTGATTGCAGTGCTGTAGAGAAGGAAATATAGTTTCCATCTTTCTCGGATTGTCAGAGGCTTATATTTGTCAAAGTATCCCAACAATTGTGAACAGTCAAGTGGCCAACTCAATTTGCAAGTCAAATATGGCACAAGATTACTCTGCAATTCTATATTGCACAATTCTGTATCATAATTCTGTAAATACAATTCTGTATTGCATTGTACAAGGTGAGTACAATGCAATACAGAATTTATGTATTTCTCTATAAAGCTGTTTATCAAGTGATAAATTTTACTTAATAGAAATCCTATTTACCGCAATTTGTAGATAAATACCTGATTTGCTACAACTACTTCCAAAACAATGTCTCAGATAATCTAGAGATTTACAATTCTCAAGCATCAGTACTTCTACGATTCTAATCATTTTAATTTAAAATGTACACCAACACAAGAAAGGTCTTCTTTTCCCCTTTTCTGTGCTTGCTGTGTGATCTTAGACAAAATTAGATTTTAGGCCTAAATTTTCTCATGGCTAAAATGGTGAATGAAACTAAATAATTTCTAAGTTCCATACCAGTTCTAATCACTCATAAATCCATTCATTCGGGGACCAGTTTTTGATGACCAACCCAGTTGAGCTGGTGTACTAGGCAGAAAGTAAGGCAGGGTGGGTGGGGTATAAGACTAAAGAGGAGACAGATAAAATGAGAGAATCCGACCTCACAAAGTCTGTGATGTAATATATGAAGTGTCATGAAAGAGATTTAGCCACAGTTGGGAAGATAAAGAGCATGGATGAATCCATTCTAGTGTAGGCTTCCAAAGATTTGATGAAAAAAGACAGTTGAATTGACAGACTGTTAAGGAGAGGTGGGATTTTGACAGGAAGAAATTGAATCAGAAATAAATAGTTATTTCATTTATGTATTTATTTATTGCAAGCATGAAATGAAGTTTATTGAAGAAGAACAAAATAGATTTACAGAGCAAGAGCAAGATATAGGTTTACAGAGTAACAGCAAGATATGTTCACCACAAAATGGCAAATGGACCCCTTCTGTCATAATGAAAGGGGCCAGGAATAAATGGTTATTAAGCACACACGGACCATAGGTGAGTGCATTTAACAAAGCAATATATTTCCCTCCAGGGTAGACCCAGGCCTTTTCTTGGAAATTTGAATTCATGTAACTATTTTTATGTGTGAATTCAGTTAAAGAATTTTCACAGACCTTCTGCAAAATCTACCAAGGCCATTTGTGAAAGTCTTAATTATTAAAAAAAAAAATACGGTAGAGATAATCATGACATTAGACACCTTTATATAAGTTAGTTGTTGTATTGATTTTCTCTCTTGAGACAGTCACAGGCAAGACGAGCTGCCAATATCTCTTGGCAGAGAATGACTTGAGAAAAAGTGAAGAGGGGACGAAAATGGTGCTAGTGTTTTGTACAAAGATCAGCATATGTTACTCGAAAAGGAAAACTAAAAAAAAAGAAAAAAAACTTGTCCTTTTTTGGTTCACAAGAATGCCACTATGGAATACCAAAATTTACTACATTGTATTATGGGTAAGAAATATAAAGTGCCACGGGCTATTTCCATCTGTGTGGCCATGAACCAAGACTGATATATTTAAATAAAACCTCGTTAGAGTGTTCTCTATAGACACACACCCAATAAGTATATGTACATGCACTATTTTAAGCACTGTAAATATATTAACTCATTTATTCCTCCCTACAACTGAATGAGGTAGTGACTAACATTACTCCCATTTTGTTGATGAGGAAATTAAAGCACAATGGGGTCAAATAATTTTCCCAAAATTACTACTAGTAAATGGCAGAGCCAGGTTTCAAGTCCATGGCTCTCCAGTTCTAGAACATGCTCTTAATCTCCCTCTACAGTTCACTGGCTCTATCTATTTCCTGAATAAACAGAGACAGATGCAGAGCTTACACCTGTTCTGCCCACATATACATATATAAAAATAATATCAAGCAAACCAAAGCATGAGTTGCCCTTACGATAGTTTCTTCTGGAATCCAGCCCTCCAAGTGCAAATAATCAAAAAGTATATTTAATATGCCATGAGACTTCAATAAAAAGCTAGGCGGCAAGCTGTAGACATAAATTAGATAAAACCTGAAGCTTATAGAGCCATATGAGTATTTGTAAACCTGAAGATGTTAATGCCTGCAAAGGGAATGAGACATTTAACATATATTATATATATATATATAATGACAATTTTTAAAGTCTGAGGCTACTAAGCACAGTTCTCAAGAATTAAACTGTTATTAAAAAAATGAAATAAAAGGATTTTGGCAGTCAGAAAGGAATTCTTTAAAGATTGCCTGAAAAGTTGTACTGGTTGTGAAATTTTCCAAGAATTCAACAGTTGAAGTAAAACTGATAAAGAATAGATGATATATTGGAAACTGTCAGAATTAATAAAATTTTATGACTAGCATTATAAAGCCAGAAGAGTTGGTAAGCATGTTTACTGATTCACTAAAATCCTCTGTAAAAGAAAACTGAAAGATGAACAATCTTGATGCTCAAATATTTAGAAAAAAGGACTGAAATTTTGTGGAAATATTAGATAATAAAAATATAATTACAGTTCAGTGACTTCATGACTATGTGAAAATTATTTCCTATTGTAAATAAAAATAAATGTTAATACAAATAGCATTCTCAAGGTAAATTTTTCTATTTCCACTACTAAAAGCATCTTTATAATATGTGAGTAAAGGATAGATGATTTTCATAGCATTTTTCATGTATATACTTACAGGCACAATCTTCCCAAAAGAAGTTATATCAAGACTTTTGGGCAACTAATTGATCATAGTATCATTATACAACCATCACTCAATCTGAAAATATAAAATAAGCTATAGTAACCATGAAAGCTAGCAGTGAAAAATTATATAAATGTAGAAGAAAATTATCTATATTTCACACTAGAAAGAAAAGACAGTAAAATGTCTAAAGAAAGTGGACACTAGACACACTTTTAAGACATGGGGAGACCAGTGCTTAAATACGGTGGCAGCTGAGACTGTAGTCCTATAAACCTAAACCCAATCTCTACATCCTCTGCTAAAATTAGTGTCATTTCCAGCTAGTTACTTAAAACTCCAAACTTTATTTTAATCATCTGTAAAAAGGGGATAACATCATGCAGAAATAAATTGAAATGAAATGCCAAGGCTTCTGACCATGCTTGGCACATAGTAGTACTAAACAAATAATAGTTTCCCTTCCCCCATTCTGTCCAAAGTTCTCTCCTCTGGAAAATTTTTAAAGTAGTAAAAGTTATAGCCTTTGGGGAGCTTGTAGACTTGTTAGAATGATGAGGCAGGTACTTAAGAAACAGTTAAAGAATATAAGCAACATATGTGCGAAAGTGAGATATATAAATACGAAGTGTTCAAAAAACATAGAAGTCAAGCAAAGCATAGATTGTGGTTACCTGTAAGGCTTCACAGAGGAGATAAGACTTAAAGAGGATCTTGATGCACAGGTAGGATTGGACAAGTGACTGGGAAGGAGGAGACTTTTTCAAGCCACTTAAAATAATATTATCGATCTGAGAATTGGCCCTTATTTTCATGGCACAGTCTAGCCAACCCAAAGCTTAGCTTGGGGGAGCACAGTACCAAACACCATCTACTTGTCAGAGTTACGTTCCTTCAGAGGGCCTTCATCTCATCTCAGTCAGCTACCTAATGCCCCTGCCCAAAACATTTTCTTGCCAGGGTCCAAAACTACTTCCTGCCCCAATGTAATTTATGAACAAAAACATCAATATCAGTTGTTCTAAATGAAGAGGTTGGGGGATGTAGCAGAATCCTTGGGGGACAGGAGATCATGGGTAGGGGGGGCATCTGGTATAGGCGATTCTGATACTCACAATCTATCTAAGAACACCTGACATAAATTATATACTAAAGAAATCAACAAGAACCAAACAACCAAATGTTGGCAAGACGTCAATATAAATCAGACATATGAATAGATGTGGAAAATAAAACAGACAGAAAAGCAATATCCAATGATGTGTGGTCATCACAAGGATTTAAAGAACATCTCAGCTCAAAGGCATCTGTATGGGAGATTAAATATCGATATTTGAGCCCAAAATACTGAAACTTTATTCAAGAATTTTCAACAGAGTGTGACCTATGCAGCTGATATTACCAGGTTTCTCTTTCCAAGTTAAAAAAAAAAAAAGGTGCAATCTGTTAACATACTAAAACAGGATTATAAATAGCAACAGTCCTCTCAAAATCATGGCTTCAGCTACACAAAGATCAGTCCTATGTATTATACAATGTGGAAATGTCAGTTGGTCCTGTATCTGAGATTCAGTCACAGCTACAAACATGTTATTAGGCAAGGTATGCAAAAATGCTGATCACAACAGGTAAGTGTTTACAAAATGAGAGTTCTCTTTCCATTCAGCAGCATGCAAAGGTGAACAGAGGTGCTATATATAGCTCCAGTTCACTGATATGCATATCAAGTACAATGTTTCAATCCTAAAATGAATGCAAATTGCCCTGAGTACTTTTTAGCCTAAATATAGATGTAAAAATATGGCAATGGCTGTGCTTTCTTTCATATCTAAACATATGCCTGCCAACCCTGCATTAGTAGGGCACACACTTGAGGCCAGTTCCCCCAGTGGCAGACATGGATTTTCAGGCTGTCTGTGACCAGTAGTACAAATCAAAACAAAACCAATCAACCTAATCGGAAATGGAGTTTATGTCTTTGGCCTCATCAGAGCTTGTATTGATATGTAGAAGTTACAGTGAGACTTAGCACCTCCTTCACCTCTGACCTTGTCCCCATTCCCTTGACACTCCAGAACTTTGAAATACAGGAAATAACATTGCCCTGTAAGCACTCAGCTCTAATTTTAACACATAGTCGCACTGAGCAGGGAGTTACAATTGAGACAGAATGGCCTCCGGATCTGCAGAGCCTGACCAAGTGCTGAAATCAGGTACATTGATTTGGAAATGTTCTCAACCTTCTACATAAGAGAATTTTTAGTTTTCTGGCACAGCTATCCCATAGATTCCCCAAAGTACTGACCCGCTAAGGAAATTCTTGACTTAACAAGAAAATCCCAGGCTTATAGTATCACAGAAAAGGAAGAATGTGAGGAAAATCAGGACTGGCAGGCTGAGAGTACAGAGAAGAATTCTGCTTGCTCAGTGAATGCCCAGGCTCACACTCTTCCTTTCATGTGAAGAATCTATGTACTGGATTGAAATATTGCAAAACCTTTTTAAATATATAAAAAAAAGAAGTTAAACAAAGATCTTGTAGATGGGCCAAAATGTCAGATTTGAGGGTTTTGCATGAGAGTCTCTGGGGGAATTGAAGGGCACTGAAACTGGGAAAGAAAGAGAGAGGATTTTGAGAAGTGTTCTCTGAGCTTTGGTTTAGTTCCTATTTATCATTCTGTAAGAGTTACACAAAAAGAAGAGAATTCATTCTTAAATTAGTTCTTGATACTAGACAGTGATTTTTTTTTTAAAGGTGAATATACGAGTAGAATTGTCCACCTGAGGACAAGGGGATTTTTTACAAGTATAGGAAAGATTACATAGAAAAATTAGTTTTTGTTGTAGGGTTTACCAAAAGTAGGACTAAAAAAGTCAGACTAGTCAGTCATAGAAACATGTGGAACGAAAAAGGAGACTCTCCAAGGCTGGTGCTTGCACAGCCCTATGTGGACTGTCCAAGAGACATCCTTGGCCTTGGTCCAAGGACTGCCCTGCCAATTTTTGGACAGGTAATTCCTTTTGACAACCTAATAATTTATGTTATTACAGTCCGATGCTATTCATATTTAAATCTGGAAAGTACCCTCGCCCTTGTTCTGATTCCATGCTCACCAAGCATATTTTATATGCTGCCTAGTGATCTCAATCAATTGTCCCATCCTATGGAACATCCATTAGGACTTCTCATGTCAAAAGTAACAGAAGATCTAAGTCAAAGTTCTTTAAAGACTAAGGGAACACACTTATCAGAATGACTACAATAAAAAATTTAATAATTCAAAATGCTGGCAAGGGTGCAGGGAAAGCAAATCACTAATGTTGCTAGTGGGAATGTAAAATGGCACAATCATTCTAGAAAACAGTTTGGAAATTTCTTTTAAAACTAAAAATAAACTTACCATATGACCCAGCAACTGAATCCTTAGGCTTTTATTCCAAAGAACTGAAAACATATGTTCGCACAGAACCTTGTACACAAATGTTCACAATAGCTTACTTGCAATAGCCCCAAACTGGAAACTACTCAAATGCCCTTCAGCGGCTGAATGGTTAAATAAGCTGTCATATATCTATACACGGAATGTAACTCAAAAATAACAAGGAATAAATTATTGATACATGCAACAATTTAGATGAACCTCAAGGCAATTATGCTGGGTGAAAAAAGGCATTCTCAAATGGTTACATACTGTATGATTCTATTTATATAACACTCTTCAAATAACAAAATTATTATGGTAATAGAGAACAGATTAGTGGTTGTGAGAGTTAAGAATGAAGATCAGGAGTGAGTTTGACTAGAAGGGATAACACAAAGGAGCCTTTTGGGGACAGTACAGTTACGTGTCTTAATTGTGGCGATAGTTGCATAAAGCCACCCATGTGATAAAAGTACTGCATGCACACTTAGGTGCACAAACACATGTAAATGTGATGTATGTATAACATATAATCTGAATGAGTTTTCAGATTAGACCAATGTCTGATTATTTTTCAACATCCTAATCCTAGAAAAAAATAATTCTACACTCCGTTTGGAACCAGAAAAGAGCCCAAATAGTCAAAGCAACCTTAAGCAAAAAGAATAAATTTGGAGGTATCACTTTGCCAGACTTTAAACTATATTACAAGGCTATAGTAACCAAAACAGCATGGTACTGGCACCAAAATAGAGACATAGACTAATGGAACTTAACAGAGAACCCAGATATAAAATCCACATACAGTCAACTGGTCTTTGACAAAGCAGACAACAATATACATTGGAGAAAAGAATCCCTACTGAATAAGTGGTGACGGAAACACTGGATGGCCACATGCAGTAGATTGAAACAGGTTCCATATCTCTCACCACTCACAAAAATTAATTCATGATGGATAACAGACTTAAATCTAAGATATGAAACCATAAAATTCTAGAAGAAAGTGTTGGAAAAACTAGACATTGGCCTAGGCAAAGAATTTATGAATAAGACCTCAAAAGCAATCACAGCAACAACAAAAATAAATAAATGGGACTTTATTTATTAAAAAGCTTCTGCACAGCCAAGGAAACAATCAACAGAGCAAATAAACAACCTACAGAATGGGAGAAAATATTCACATTCTACACATCTGATAAAGAGCTAATAACCAGAATCTTCAAAGAACTCAAGAAAATCTGCAAGAAAAAAAATCAAACAATCCCATTAAAAAGTGGAAAAAAGACATGAACATAAGGTTTTCAAAAGAAGATAGACAAATGGCCAATAAATATACGAAAAAGTGTTCAACGTCACTAATCATCGAAGAAATGCAAAACAAAACCACAATGAGAAATCACGTAAACTCAGTGACAATGGATTTTATCAAAAAGTCCCAAAACAATAGATGCTGGCATGAGAAAGGAACACTTATACACTGTTGGTCAGACTGCAAACTAGTACAACCTCTTTGAAATATAGTATGGAGATTCCTCAGAGAACTAAAAGAAGACCTACGATTTGATCCCGCAATCCCACTACTGGGTATTTACCCAAAGGAACAAAAGTTATTTTATCAAAAAGACACTTGCACTAGAATGTTTATTGCAGCAAATTCACAATACCATGGAGTACTACCCAGCCATAAAAAATGAACTAATACCTTTTGGAACAATCTGGATGGAACTGTAGACCATTATCCTAAGTGAAGTATTGCAAGAATGGAAAAACAAACACCACATGTACTCACTATTAAATTGAAACCAATCAATCAGCACTCAATAGAGTAAAACTCAATAGAAAACATGCAGGTGGAAGGAAGGAGGAGGGGATGGGTTAAATCATACCTAACGGGGACAATGGGTACACTGTCTGGTGATGGGCACACTTATAACTTTGACTCCGAGCAGTACAAAATCAATCCCTTTAACCAAAACATTTTTACCCTATAATATTCTGAAATTAAAAAAAATTATATGACTGTAGTACAGTCCACCTGTGTTTTCTGAGGAAAGAAAAAGAAACTGAAACAGGATATAGTTAAACTGACTAACTGTCAAAATAAAGTGTAGTTATGTTTTCTGAATATAAAACAGAATATTTCAATGATCATAACTGTCAGTCTGTGAGCAATATAACAAATACCTTTAAAGTTGTTTACAGAAAGTATTTAAAGTATTTTAATACATACCATTTCATTTGAATGTCATAACATCCCTACAAGGTAGATGTTATTATTGTCATCTTGTAAATGAGGAAATTAAAGCTCAAAAAATGAGTTGGCTCGCTCATAGACAAACATCTCTGGAATAAACATAACCAGGAGTCAAAACTGTACCTTAATTTCAAAGCCTAGGCTTTTTCTACCATACCACTGTGCCTCTTCGTACACTCATTCTTTCATTCAATCATTCATTTATGAAATAACATCTTGAACATCAGTATATGCCAGGACTTGTTCTAAATACTGATATGCAACTGGCACAGATACCAGAAAAAAATCCCTACCCTTTGGTATCTTGTGATCATTAGCAGGAGGTTGGGGGAAGACAGATAATCATTACAAATTAATTTGTAATATCTCAGGAAAAGGTTAGTGCTATGAAAAATAAATCTAAGTTAGAAGAGAGAGGGTGATGAGAGATGCTATTTAAGATTAAGCTCTCAAAGAAGTTCTTTTGGATAAGCTTGACATTTCAGCAGAGAACTGAACTTTTTTTTATTTGTATTAATTTATGGTACATGAGTGTGATTGTGTTACATGCAAAGATTGTGCAGTGGTGAAATCAGGGCATTGGGAGTATCCATCTCCCAAATATTGTGCATTGTACTCATTAAGTAATCTCTCATCAGGGACCTAAATCTGAGGGATCAAGCTGTGCAGACATCAGGGGCAAAAGAATGACGTGAAGTGCATGGAAACCTGCTTTTTATTATAACATTAATTGCTCTCCTCATAGAATGGCTAGTGGCAGTCTTGCCTTCCATTAGCTTGATAATTAACTCTAGATGCAGAGAAAATGCATTTCACTTAAATAAATAAAATTCACGTGGAAGAAGATAAACACCAAATAGCATATCCATCACACAGAAGCAAAAAAATGAAAGCTGTTTGGATTTCCATCTATAGTTGGCATGGCTTTTCAGTGTTCATAACTATCTTTGCAGGACAGCATTGGAGAATTTGGCTTTTTATTTCTTTCTTTTTCAAGAAAATTTTACAAATTATCCTTGGAATCAGATTAAAGAAATTTCATCCACAATCTTGTGTCTTTTAAAGACATTTACTAAGAGATAAGGAGGGATTTTAAAAAATATATTTATATTTTTCCTTGTGCTTTTTACACTTTTACTGACATCTTTAAAAAGGGTTATAACCATTTTCCCCTAGATGTCTCATAAGTCCTCAGCATCAGGTAATGGGTTGTGATATCCTTCACTGCTTCTTTAGAATGAGATATTGGAAATCTAGAAATAAAGAACTCTAATAATTTAGGGAAAGGCTTATAGAAATAATTGTTTAAGATACTAAATAAAATAATCAAGAGATACCAAAGCCTTGATTTCATTATGTAAGACCTTGTGACGTAGGTTCTGTGTCACTGCTGAAATCCACCATCACAATTATCATTATCTTTTGCTGAGTTCTTACTCTGGGACAGGCCAGAGTCTGTCTTACACTAAGCACTTCACATGCATTGTGGCAAAAACCCCTGACAGCCTTACGAAGTAATTATGATTATTATACTTCTCCTTCTACTGATAAGGAGAGGTTAATGTAGCTGACCAAAGATCCTATGACTGGTAAAGGGCACAGCCAAGATGTGAACTCACTGTAAAAGCCAAGGCTCTTCATGGCACCTGCTAGACTGACTCCCTACCAAATTCCAGAGTCTTATTCCCAGCCTCTCTTGTGGTGTTTTAACAACCAAAGGGTTGACTAAAAGCCACATGAGATTTAACAGCCACGCATAATCCCATTTTCTTAATTGAAGAAACCTCAAAATTCAAAGACAATCCTCTGGATGTCTCAAGCAGTTCAGTGAGTTCGATGTATGTGAAATGGAAAGAGAGAGAAAGGAGTGATTCCCTTTGGTAACTAATGAAGATTTGCCGAGCTCCTCCTAATCCTAGACCAGATTTATAAAAGGCATAGCCCTGCCTTCCTACTTGACCAAACACGCTGTGTGACAAAAGATGATGACTGTGTCCTTCCCGCTGCCCAACATGATGCCTGAGATACAGTCAGCACTCATCTGCTGACAAGAAAAGGGAGGGAGGGAGAACGGAAGCTCCTGTAGACAAGACGAAGCCTACAGAGAGGTTGAGATTCAAAGTCACTTGTGGAGTAAGTAATCCATCACCCGGTGAAGAACTGGCGTAGGGTATTTCAGCCATCATGAGGCCCTTGAGCAAACCTCAGGGACAGGAAACAGCACCAGCAAGGGATCTCTGGCGGTTGAAAACCAAACTAGTCCAGGGCTGGAACAGCTTTTACTGCAGCTCTTTGCTTCCCTATTAATATATGGCCTGACAGTGTTTCCTCCAGGCTCTGGGAAAGTGTTCCGACAAGTTTTTATCATCTATTAATTATTATCTTTTCTCTGAAGAGAAATATTTTCCTGACAACTTAAAAACCTCTCTCTGCAGTAAAAATGCCTTCGGGCTTTCCAAGCCATCGCTGTATTTGAAGACTGTTTTCTGGAAAGATGCTGCAGCAAAGTCTTACAGTCATTTTCCAGACGAATAGTGGCCCATCAACCAGAAGCTGCGGGTATTACTTAACACTCAGAGTGGGTTATAAGCATCACCCTTGGCAACCAGGGGGATCCTCAGTTTCTCTTGTCCCAGGTTCCTAATCTGATAATGAACAACTCTAGGAGAGGAATCCCAGAGGTGAGAAGGGTCTCATGTGTGTTTCTATGTGTTTGTGTCTGTGTGTTTGTGTGTCTACACCTGAACTTTTTCCTCTACTCCCTGTCTCCTGAAGAGAATGGCAGGTATAGTATAAAGTCTACTCAGTTATATTACTAGGTACTGGACCAGATCTAGAGGGCTGTGAGTGATGAAGGGTGGTGAAGACCCCAGAGGAGGAACAGAGATGAGAGAGAAAGGAGCAGGAATAGAGGGGCAGTATATGGTCTGTTTTCCAGAGATAACAAACTTTAAAGAGGGTCAGTAGAAGATAAATGCCATGAAAAAGAAACCAAAGAGATGTCACAACCCCATACAATGAGTGAAATTAAGTGGATCCTGGAATAAAAGAATATATCTTAAAAGATGCTTTGGAGATAATTGGGGAAACTTGAATTTTTTTGTAGTATTCCATAATACTGTTAATCCAAAGAAAAAATTAGATTCAAAATCAGTGTTGTCATTTATACAGAAAAGAATGGGAAAATGCTTTAGGAATTCTTAGTATTAGTGTC
The DNA here is from genome assembly GCA_963575035.1 of Avahi laniger. Lineage (NCBI taxonomy): Eukaryota > Metazoa > Chordata > Mammalia > Primates > Indriidae > Avahi > Avahi laniger. Next base: position 10,849 of record CAUYSK010019686.1, on the reverse strand, counting down.
TGCTTTGCTCCTAGAAATCACTTCTCAGAGTAACTATGGCTTGTCTTGCTCACCCCAACCCACCCAAAATGTAGTCCATCAGAGCTCAGTCTGGAAGCCGGTGTCAGGGGCTGTCGCTTGCTCAGGTCAGGTGGGGGGAACGGAATGGAGATCAACCAAATTGAGAATGGAGGATAAAGGCTAGAAAAGGGAAGATCTAAGTGGTTAGATGGGGCTCGGCATGGTGGTTCACACCTGTAATCTCAGCAGTTTGGGAGACCAAAGTGGGAGGATGGCTTGAGGCCAGGAGTTCAAGACCAGCCTGGGCGATATAGTGTGACCCCCAACTCTACAAAAAAATAAAAATAATTAGCCAGGCATGGTGGTACACCCCTGTAGTCCCAGCTACTTGATAGGCTGAAGTGGGAGGATCATTTTAGCCCAGGAGCTAAGGTTGCCATGAGCTATGGTACAATAAAAATCATCAAGACAAACCCAAGAGGAACAAAAAAATGATTTGCTTCCCATACAGGGAATCATGGTTCCCTGAACAAGCCATGGGGTGCACTATTAGAGCTCACTGAATCTATATGCAATGATTAGAACACATCAAGTTAAAAAAAATAAATCCGTGCTTCATTGTAATAAGAGAGAGGAGGAAGGGGTTGTTTTTTAAAGGGAAAAAGTAAGTATTGATCCAGAGGCACTCCTCTGTACCCCTCTGTACCCCGCCCAGCCCTGACTCTGACCAGGCTGGCCCTAGTTGGGGCTGAGCCTGCAGGTAAGAATGAAATTGGTGGATCAAAAGAACAAATTTGTTCTACTTTTAGCTCTTTGACTAAGTGAAGTATCACAAGAATGGAAAAACAAGCGCCACATTCACTCACCATCAAATTGGTATTAATTGATCAACACTTACGTGCACATATAGCAGTAATAGCAGTAACATTCATTGGGTATCGGGCAGGTGGGAGTGGAGAAGAGGGAATGGGTATATTCACACCTAATGGGTGTGGTGCACACCGTCTGGGGTTGGACATGCTTGTCGCTCTGACTGAGGGGGGAAGGCAATATATGTAACCCAAACATCTGTATCCCCATAATATTCTGATATAGATATAGATATAGATATAAACCAATATCTGCAATTAAAAAAAAAAGAAAGAAATTGGGAGCATTCGTGGGAAGAGGAGGAAAGTGAGAGCAGGGAACTTGGGAAGATCTGAAACATTGGAGAGGCAGCATCTTCCTTCTCTGTCCCTCATCCTCTGATGATTTTATTTCAACAGCATGAAATAAATACTCTGGATGATTTGCAGGCAGAGGCAGTGAGGCGGTAGGGGGACTTTGCTTCTTTTTCTTTCTCACTCTCATATGTCTATAAGAGTGTATGAGGGAAACTCCCCCCACAAATGAATGATTGAACAAAAGTAGACAAAAGCTCTACAATAAGGCTCATTAGGGAAGATCCTATTACCTGGGTGGCGGAAAAACAAAACATTTCCTATAGAGTTCTATGTATAATACTAATTATCATGGCGCTAATGCTGCACACATAAACATCATTAAAAGCAGCAGGAGGAAGGCTTCCTCGTGAGCCAGTGAGGAGAGATTAGCAGCAAATATTTCATTTTCCACTGACGTTGGTATAAAAGGCAGTCTTAGTTTGCGTCAATAGATGTCTACCAAGAGTAAGGCCTTACCAACCAGCAAAGGTGCTGTCTTAAATGCTAGCCTCTATTCAATGACTATTAACAGTCTCTACTATTTGCATTTCTACTGTCTGCCAAGCATGTGCTCAGTGCTGAGACACAGCTTCTGTCCTCTAGAAGCTCACACTATTGGTCCAAGCTCATCATCACAGGGTCTCTTTATCATTCCTAAGTGTTTCCTTGGCAGGAAAACAATTTGAGCAAATGAACACTTTTGAGCAGCATGGATTGGAGTTCAGTGGTTTCATACACACACATCCTTTTTTTTAATCAGAGGAACTCTGTTTTTTTAAACAAAAATATGCTTATAACTCAGCCCCTCCAATCTCTTTGCAGTATTTATAAACTTGCTTCAAAGCCCTAAATTTCCTACTGTGTGGCAGTGCAAAGACACCTGTGACTTCCTGGAGACTGAATAGAGCATGGTCTGCTTTGCTTGCAGATGCCTCTCCCGTGCCTGCTGCATCTACTCTGGGCCGTGTTGATGTGAAAACGTTCGCCTTATGATTTTCAACATTCGCCATGTTTCAACATTCACCACATTCACACATATCATTTGGGGTTAAATTCTTTTCTAATTATTGAGGAAACATAGAAGGGTAAATTCAAAGATTCTTCCTTCTGGTAAGTTTTTTCTGCTATCCTTCCACAGGGAAATTTTCCATTAGCCCTTCACCCCAACAGAGTTTCCAACCTCATACCACCTTGCTGGCTCTTCTCTTTGCCCCCATGTTAATTTTATGTGTCAACTCAACTGGGCCACAGGGTGCTCAGATATTTGATTAAACATTATTCTGGGTGTGTCTGTGAGGGTTTCTGGATGAGATTAACATTTGAATTGGCAGACTTAGCAAAACAGATTGCCCTCTCCAACGTAGGTGGGGCTCAGCCAATCCACTGAGGGTCTGAATGGGACAAAAGGCTGAGCAAGAGAGTTTGCTCTTTCAGCCCGCTGGTCTTCAAGCTGGGACGTTGGTCCTCTCCTGCCTTTGGACTCAGATGAGAATTTACACCCTCAGTTCTCCTGGTTCTCAGGCCTTTGGACTACAGGTCTTGGGACTTCTCAGGCTCCACAATCACATAAGCCAATTATTACACACACACGCACACACATTATGTATACATATTATATATTGTTTCTATATGTAGATAAATATAAATATAGATAGGTAGGTAGATAGGTAGATATCCTATTGGTTATGTTTCTCTGGAGAGCGCTGACTAATGCATGCCCTCACTTTTCTCTTCTCTCTCCCTTTTTCCTCCCCTGCTTCTTAGAACAAAAGAATAATAAACCAATAAAAATCATTCATACTTTCTCACACAAAGCAGTTTAACCATTTGTTTTTGTTGTTTGGGTTCCTGCCATTTCTAACTTTCTATCTCCTATATCAATGTGTTCTCCCAACATAGGCAGCTCCTTTATAAGTCCCTTTCTAAGAAAAATTTTACTATGAGAATACCATTTTCCTAATGGTACATACAGAACAATAAACAATGAGGGAGAAATGGGGGATCAGAGCCCCCCTATTTCCTTAATTTCCAGTTCCAACCCCACATCATCCCATCCCCAGCTGCTGAGAGAGCTCAGCAAATCTGGGAGTCTTATGCAGGCCATTAAATTAGGCATTTCTTGGCCAGCATGGAGCAGGTCTCTAAGGGATTGAAGCACAGAAATGAAGACTGGACGAGGTCTCAAAGAGAATAGATTGCTGTAAAGCGAAATAAAGATGGGGATGCTGGGAGGAAACTGGGGAAGCAGAGATCCTCAAGGGGACCCTAGGTGGAGCATGAGAAAGGAAAAAGTACTCCAGCATTTGTCTGCTGCTGGTGCCCATGCCTACTGCTCTACAGAGAAAGTTAAATAAAGTCTGTGTAACCGAACAGCACTGTCAATAGTGGACATGTAGCAAAGCAATTCAGACTATAATGCAAGATGTATCTACACATGGTACAAAACATAGTGAAATATGTATATTTCTGAAATATTTATGTTTTGTCCATTCTATTTTAAAATCAAGAAATAATGAGGATACAAATGGAATAAAAGAAGATGTTGAAAAAGGCCAGATTGTCTTAGATTCGTTGGAGAAGTTTGGGAGGGTTTTATTTGTTTTTGTTTTTGCGTTTGCATTTTCTTCTAGCATTTCCCAAATGCTAAGATATCATAAACTTCCTTAATGGATCCCCTCTCCTCAGAGTTCATTTGAATCTGATCTGCAAACTACATTACCATACTTAGATGATTAAATATTAAGATCTGAAATTATTCTACAAACATCTCGAGGCAGCCTAGAGACAACATAGCATAATGGCTAGGAGTCCAGAGTCCAGAACCAAACTGCCTGGATTTGATTTCAAGCTCTACCACTTACAAGCTATGTGACCTGGACAAGATACTTAACTTCTCTGTGCCTTAGTGTTCTCTTCTGTAAAATAAAGATAATAGCTACCTTGAAGAATTACACTGATGATTAAATAAGTTCATATTTACAAAGTGCCCAGATCAGTGCTCAGCTCATAGAAAATGGTACATTAGTGTTTATGTGCAAGGTATTATGTTGGCTAGGATTGGCTTTCATGGAGTTGACATTCTAATGGCTTCCAAAGGTCTACAAATAACTGAATACAGGAAGAGCTCATTTTTCCAGGACAATTGTTACTTGGAAAGAGGCATGTTAACGGAGGGAACAAAAGTTCATAAGAATTAATACAGATTTTTTTTAAAAAATTTTGACCTGGATTTAATCTTTAAAAAAGCAAACTTGAAGTCATAAAAAATTTTTATTTGTATCTTATGCTTAATATATTATAGGTTATAATTGCAACAAATAATAAATTGTGTGTTGGGTTTTTATATGTAATTTTTTCTATAAAATGAACAGTATGGCAGCCTTTGCTTTCCATTTGAATTTTTATAACATTTTCCTAAAGAGGATCTCCTTCGTAAAAATGCTAGCCAACTTCATCAATTTTCCTAATGCTTGAATATACAAATTATTCTCCTCAGATGCTCTTGTCATCATCCTTGTTAATCTTCTCTTGGCTCCTTATCTTATCTGTAGTTTTGTGAATAATTTTATCATTTACTTAGACTTCGTTATTTCCTATATTTTGGGGGGTTCTTGAAATTTCACAAATATTCACATCATGTGGGAATTATATTATGGAATGTTTACAGCATCCAACAACCAGAGGAAAAATGTCAAATATATTGTGGTGATGGGTAGATATTATTTATGATAAATGCAGTGTTAGAAGAGTTGGGGTTAATGTTATAAATTGTCAGCTAATTAGTGACCATTTTCATGTTTTATTATTTCTATTTCCTCTAATAGACTCATAACTTCAGAGATTAAGGTGATTAATATTAATAATCATGCCTTTCATATTAATACAAGGCAGACAAAATAAGTATAATAATCAAAGTATGTATCAGGTTCTATAGTAGTAAGCAAGAAAAAGCAGTTTATTCTGCCTGGAAGAATGGAAACTTCTTCAAGAAAAAGCCAATGTATTTGAGCTAAGACTAACAGGTTGAGTAGGATTTCAACAAGGCAAGGGCATTCTCAAATTAATAAAAGCAGGAGAGTTCATGGTATTTTTAGGGAATAGCAAATAATCTGGTAAAGTCGGAGAGCATAAGGATTGTGAGAAGGATGTAAAGGTGGATTTACGGTGGGAGCGAGGGGCTAAGGAATGGCATGAACCAATGAAGAACAATAACTGTGATGCTATGTGAAGACTGGGGTAGGAAGATAAAAGATTTGAGGCAAGAAGTTGTATTAAGAAGTTATTTGAATTATTCTATTATTCCTGAACCTTGGCTTCCCTAGGAATGCTGCCCTTTGTTCTTCATTCTTTGTCTCTCTTCTCCTCTCTCTATCCTTCTTCCTTTATGTCCTCCCCACCCCCTTGTCCCACCTTCTATGTATAACTCGGAGCCTTTCAATCCTAAATGTCCAATAGGTCCACATGGCTCAGGGAATAGTAGGGAGGAAGAAACAGAGGCCGCTAATGACCTCTAGCCACCATTTGTTGTTTTTTTTTTTTTTTTTTTGAGACAGAGTCTCATTCTTTTGCCCCGGCTAGAGTGAGTGCTGCGGCGTCAGCCTAACTCACAGCAACCTCAAACTCCTGGGCTCAAGTGATCCTCCTGCCTCAGCCTCCCGAGTAGCTGGGACTACAGGCATGCGCCACCATGCCCGGCTAATTTTTTTTTCTATATATTTTTAGTTGTCCAGATAATTTCTTTCTATTTTTAGTAGAAACGGGGTCTCGCTCTTGCTCAGGCTGGTCTCGAACTCCTGAGCTCAAACAATCCGCCTGCCTCGGCCTCCCAGAGAACTAGGATTACAGGCGTGAGCCACCGCGCCCGGCCTCTAGCCACCATTTGAAGAGAGAGGGAAGCAACATTTTCAAGAGGCTTCCACATACCAAACTCCACACTGGCAATTGACATGTCTTGTTTCACTTAATCATAACAAACCTGTGACTTGGGGACTCCTGACCTCACATTTTAAATGTGAGCACCGCATGTACTCGCCATCAAATTGGTACTAACTGATCAACACTAAGGTGTTCACACATGGTAGTAACATTCACCGGGTGCCAGTCAGGTGAGGTGGTGGGTGGTGGGGTGGGTAAACTCACAACAAATGGATGCAGAACACTCTGTATGGGGGAAGGGCACACTTGTAGCCCTGGCTTGGGTGAGGATAAGGCATTATATGTAACCAAAATGTTCGTACACCCATAATATCCTGAAATAAAAAATAAAGTCACTACACAATTTAAAAAATAAAAAATATTTTTTAAGAGCAAAAAAAAAATCACTATGCAGAAAATGTCCAAGTTTCCAGTTTGGCAAAGCTTGGGTATAGTTATGTGAAATGTTTAATAAACTGATTTTTCCCCTAATATGTAAAAATAAATAAATAAATGAAAATAAACTGAGACTTACTTGGAGAGACAGGAGTTCACATCCAGCTTCACTTGACACCAAATTCATGCAGTTTGTGCCACACTTGTACTAAGTAGTGAGGAGAAATGGACAAAATGAGGCCTCTAACGTGAGAATAAGGTTTGAAAGACAGATTTAGCCATCAAAAAATACAAAATCATATTCTAAATCACTAGATATTTGCTATTATTCTTATTGTTGTTGCTATTGATTATTTTTTTCCCCCAAGCCATGTGGTAGGAGATTGGTCTGGGTGAAGTGAATGAATCAAATCCTTCCATGGAATTTTTCAAGAAATCACAAACCAAAGTCTACATGTTGATGGCATCCTTATTTATCCCAGGTTTACACTGTTTTAAGAGTTACCTAATTTCCTCAAGAAGCAGAACATGCCGAATTGGGTTCCCAGGGTGAAAATTTTGGAGGGAGGTCAGAAGAACACAAAGGGAATCCATTATATTAATAATTAAATTCATGAATTAATTCATTTAATAAATACTTTGAGTGCCTACAATGGACCTGGCACCACATTAAGCACTGGTGATAGAATGATTGACTATAAAATAGTCATGATTCCTTTCTTTGTGGTGCCTATGTTTTAGTAGAAAAACATATCCATAACAAATGCAGTAATTAAATAATAGTGGGAAGCAATCAGGAGGGGGAAGTCTACCTTTTAAAAAGAGAGAGCTTTAGCAGGCAGAGGTAGAGGTCCCCACCCCCTCCAGCTTTTCCTCTCAGAAGCATCCTCCCCACACATTCACACATTATAGGAACCAACCCATTTATTGGTCTTCAAGTTAATTGAAGTATTAGATCGAGATGAAGTAGACCATCTATAATCATTGAATTAATTCCATTCAATGCCATGTAGAGTGCTCACTATGTGAATGATCTTAAATACAAAACTGAGATTAAGCTGGTCAAAGCCATAAATCCCTGACTCTGAGGCAGTAGATTTAACAACATAATATAGGAATAGCTGCAATAACTACTTGTATAGTACTTCCCAGGAGACAGATGGAATGGCTTTCTGCTTTGCAGATGCGAAAGGAATAGCAAAGAAACAAGGAGATTGCAACTACTCAAGAATTAATCTTTATTAAGAAATTGAGACACAACGCCAAGCAACCATTAGTCTTTGTTTTCATGAGGGAAAGAAATACAAAGTAACCCACAGTGCTAACTGGGAAGAAATATGTCTTGTCTCCTAGTATGCGGGGAACATTCCTAGCATCAGTAGTATATTTTGAGAGTGGAAACTGAATTCCTTATTTACCCTAGATAGTGTTTCTCTTGAATTGTAAAAGGAGATTGAACCATGGCCTACACGGCTGTACCTAGTGTGTACCTAATCCTGGCACCTGTCATTGCCTCAACTCCTACTCTTACCTCCTTCTTTGCTCAATTCCAGCACCCCGGCCTCACTTTCACTGTTCCTCAAATACACCAGACATGCTCCTGCCTCAGGGATTTTTCGCTTGCTATTCCTTCCACCAAGAACAATCCTCGCCTAACTATCCACATCAACTTATTTCTCACTCTCATCAGATCTTTGTGCAAAAGTCACCTCCTCCAGTTGGCCTTCCCTGGTCACAGTACGTAAATTGCAAACCAACCCTTTGCCAACATTTCCCAGCTTTATTTTTCTCCTTACTCTTGGTCAGTATCTAACACACTATTTACCTTGCCTATAATCTCTCTCCCTGCTAAAAACAGACAACTTAAAGTCAGAGATTTTTGCTTGTTTTGTTTACCACGGTAGCCTCAAGAGCTAGGGTAGAGCTTGGCACACAGCATGCCTTCAGTACATTTTTGTTGAGTGAATGAATAAATAGCATCGCCAGCTACAGCTGGAGAGGCCACAAAGGAAGCACTTCCAGTTTGGTGTGAAAACACCTGGAAATAATGGTTTCAAGAACTTCAGAACACCTCCTTGAAAAAAGGACCACTGATCCCTCCCTCTTCTTCAAACATACCAGGAGGTAAAATTTTTTGAAACTATCCTGGGATGTCAATAAGTTTATGTCTGATTTACACTACTACACAGAGCCATTATCAGGAAGGATGCTTGTGTGAGAACATGAATATTTTTCCAGCCAGTTTAAAATAAAACTATGTGTTACACAGATCTTGAATTATGACTGGCATGAAATACAAACCACCCAACCAACTACTCCAACTCTCATAAGATCTCAATGAACTCCAGACACCAGGAATGTCATTCTTTATGAGCAATTCCAGGCCGAAAAATTATATTTACAAAGAAGCATTAAATTGGCCACAAAACACAAACATCAGCAAAGGTAGTTAAGGCACCTCTCAGTAAAATAACACTATGCAGTTATCATGAGAATAACCTTCCATCAAGAATGACAGCCATTCTTATGAACATTTTATTTACACGGTTAAGATCAAACACATCAGTGGAATATATAAATATATATGACTTTAGAATGACTTGTATTGCTAATAAAAAGGATGCTATCATTCAATATTTACTGTCTATGGAGGGTTATGGCTTCACCCACAGCTAGCTTAGTAATCATAGCATAAGGCTGAAAGGATCCTATACTTAAGAAAGTACAAATACAAAGATACCTTCTCCTACCAATTATGTTTACTCTGGATTATTATTATTATAAGTAGGGCAGAATATACAGATGCTTCTGGACTTACAATGGAGTTATGTCCCAATAAACCCACCATAGGTCGAAAATATCATAAGTCAAAAACACATTTAATATACCTAACCTACCAAATATCATGTAGCTTAGCCTAGCCTACCTTAAATATGCTCAAAACACTAGCATTAGCCTACAGTTAGGTAAAATCACCTAACACAAAGCCTATTTTGTAATAAAGTGCTGAATGTCTCATATAATTGAAGACTGTACTGAAAGTGAAAAACAGAATAGTCGTGTGGATACTCAAAATATGGTTTCTACTGAATGTGTATCCTTATCACAGTATTGCAAAGTCAAAAATTAAGTTGAGCCATCAGAAATTGGGGACTGTCTATAAACAGTTTGGCAGACATTCCCGAAATAATCATTCATCTTATTGTCTTCTGACATAAATTTCATTAGTAGAGACAAATCTTTTATTCCACAATCAAGCATAAAGCTTCTCAGAAAATATCCTTGAAAAGGGTAATATATTAGCTTAAATTCATAAAAGTGTCTGGTATCATATCCACTCCTTAGAATATGTTTTGATAATGAAGGGATTATAGGAGGAGCTCTTCATTCTCTCTTCTTACTTTTACTTTCTTTTAATGTCTTGTTCTTGTTAGCAAAATAAGAATATAGGTTGTTTTGTTAGCAAAAAAGAAACTGAAGAATAAAATCAACCACTGCGAACCTTCCACATGTGATCCTATTAGTGGAAGTGGATTGATAAAAGATAAGACAAAGGAAAAAATCAAATAAGACAATGAATGAAAGAATACTTTATAAAGTATACATAAAAATTTAAGAAAATATTATTTTAAACTTACAGAGGAGACTTGCAAAGCTAAAGAGAAACTTCATTAACTTCATTTATTATTACTATTGTGCTAAAAATAATTAACAGAAGATCTATCCTCTTAACAAATTTTTGAGTGGACGATACAGTATTATCTACAGGCACAATGTTGTACAGCAGCTCTCTAGAACTTACTCATCTTGTATAATTGAAAATTTTTATCAGCTGGTTAGCAACTCCCCATTGCCCTCCCATCAGTCCCTGGCAACCACAGTTTTATATGAATTATGGTTTATTTCACTTAGCACAGTGTCCTGAAGTTTCATCCATGTTTCTGCATATTGTATATCATTTTTGAAGGCTAAATATTCCATTGTATGTATATATCACATTTTTTTAAAAGTTTATTCATTTTGTCAATGGACATTTAGTTAGTTTCAACTTCTTGGCTATTATGAATGGTGCTGCAATGAACATGGATGTACTAACATCTCTTTGAGATACTAATTTTAATTCTTTGGGGAACATTCCCAGAAGTAAGATTGCTGAATCACTTTGTAGTTCTATTTTTTATTTTTTGAAGAACCTCCTTACTGTTTTTCATAGTGGTTGCACCATTTTATATTCCCACCAACAGTGTACAAGTGTTCCAGTTTCTCCAAACCTTCACCAACACTCATTACTTTTTATCTTTTTTTTAATAATCTTTTTTTCAGAATATCATGGA
>CAUYSK010019685.1:0-29465 GCA_963575035.1 Avahi laniger | reverse complement strand
TAATTTTTTCTATATATTTTTAGTTGTCCGATTAATTTCTTTCTATTTTTAGTAGAGATGGGGTCTCGCTCTTGCTCAGGCTGGTCTCGAACTCCTGAGCTCAAACAATCCGCCCGCCTTGGCCTCCCAGAGTGCTAGGATTACAGGCGTGAGCCACCGCCCCGGCCCCTCATTGTAGTTTTAATTTGCATTCCCTTAGTGACTAATGATGTTAAACATTTTTTCATGTACTTCTTTGCCCATTTTGTATTGGGTTATTTGTTTTCTTACTATTGAATTTTGAGAGTTCTTTATATATTCTGGATTATAATAAGTTCTTTTTCAGATACGTGACTTACAAATATTTTCTCACATTCTGTGGCTAGTCTTTTCATTCTCTTAATGGTGTCTTTCAAAGAACAGAAGTTGTTCATTTTGATGAAATCTAATTTACCTTTTTTTTTCCTTTTACGGATCATGTTTTTGGTGTTGTGTCACTTTGCCTAACCCAAGGTCTCAAACATTTTCTCCTCTGCTTTTTTCCGGAAATTTTATAGTTTTCAGTTTTACCTTTAGGTCTATAATAATTTTGAGTTAATTTTTCTATGTGGTGGAAGGTATGTTCTTTTTTCAGTATATTGCTGGATTTGTACAGAACCATTCTTTGCTGGAGTTTTAATTGTAATGAAATTTTGTCCCTGTTTTGTTGGTTATTTTCACAGCATCTCTGGAAGTTGATGGTAGAAGAGTCAGATTTACTGGGTCAGCTGAAGGTAATAGCTGTTCTCTTAATTCTTAAAATAATGCTGTTGGGCAGTGACTTACACTTTGTAACCTTTTCTGGAGAGCAACAGTTGACTATACCCAGACTTCCAGAGTGGACTCATTTGTTCTTATCCAAGTGACCAAACTATACTTAATGCTACGGATCTACTATAATACAGAGATTTGGGAGTTTACTTTCTTCTGGCATAATATAATTATGCTGCTGTTGAAGAAATGATACCAAATACACACCAATCATCCTGCTGTGTGGAACTGCTAAGTATGCCTCTTTGAAATGCCAAATGCCTCCTCTTTTTGTTGGCTGGGCTCAAATGGATGAGATTGGCAATGTGTATGTGTAATTCCCTCAGGATAGTGAGGAGCTCCTGGCCCTGCTTTACTGAATTGTAAATTGAAATTCTTTCCTCAGATCATTAAAGACTTTTACCTTCTGGGACGTGGAGAACTGTTTCAGGCCTTCATTGACACAGCTCAACACATGTTAAAAACACCACCCACTGCAGTAACTGAGCATGGTAATTACCTGTGGCCCTGAGAATGACCAACTTATTGAAGTTTCAGGGTATTTCTTGGCTGCTGCTGACCCTTTTAAGGCCCGCTCCACATAAGAGGAGCCTGGTGAGCTACAGAGCAGTGATTTCCAAAGATGGAAGGCTCTTTCAGGTAGGCTGCACGCTGAGGTCATTAAGAACAGCATCTTGGCCTGTGATCCTCCCTGGAAGAGTTGGTGCAGGTCTTCAAAGCAGGTATTTTATATCATCAGATTATAGCCATATATACCTTATGGGGAATATTGGGACTTACTGCCACTTGCAATGATACATTAGAATTCTTTAGGTGTGAATGATGGAAACCTAACCTGTGTTAGCCTAGTTAGAAAGGGGAAGTTATTTGCTATTATATCTAAAATTCTAGTGGGATAGGGGTATAGCTAAGCCTCAGAACAACTGAAACTAGGGACTTGGATACTATTAGGAGTCTTTCTCTCTTTCTTGTCATATCTGACCTGTGTCTCTTATGTACTCTTTGATGACCTTCAATCCCATCTAGAAATATGGCCACGAGCAGCTCCCAGGAACGTGCCTCACAGTGAGGAACCAAACCCAGTCTCTCTGGTAGCAAGTTAAAGAATTCTAGAGAAAGGGTTTTGATTGGCCCAGCTCAGATCACATGCTTATTCCTGTATCAGTCAAAGAGGTGAGACACTAGGATATGCCTAGTTCAGTAAATCAGTTGATGGTCATTCCCATTCAAACTACGTGAACAGAGTTGAGTGAGGATCTGAGCCAGAAAAAGAAAATGGGAGAGAGAAAATACACAAACACAGGGTGATTGTTTTTCCAGCTCAATAAAACAATAGATGTCCACTGTGCTTATATACTACTTTTTTGGTTGCAGATATCAGAAAACTTAATTCAAACTCACTTAAGCAAAGAAAAAAAAAGGAAAAAAAAATTTTCATAACCGAAAAGCTCAGAGGTAGGATGGCTTTAGGCAAAGTTTGATCCAGCAGCTCACATAACACCTTTAGGTCTTGGTCTCTCCATCTTTCACCTCTGCCTTTCTTCTCAGATGGGCCTGCTCTATATGGTAGCAAGATAGCCTCCGGCTAAGTTTACATCCTACTAAGTCCTTGTTTATCTCTAAAAAAGAGAGCTGTACGTTTTAGAGTCTGAATAGGGCCTCTGGATTGACCTGGCTTGAGGCTTGAGTCATGGTCACTTTGTCCCTAAACAAATTAGTAAGAGTATTACATTTCATTTGATCATGCCTAGCTCACCTGCCTACCCCTAGAATCAGGTATTATCTCTACAACTATCCCACTGGAACTACACGAACTATACTGAGTATGGATGATTCTCCAAGGAAAACCTGTTACCAGTAAGAAGAAAAGGAAGAATGAATGCTAGTCATGCAAAAGCAACAGATGTCCACTGCACCCTGCTATTAGTGTTAGGCAGGTTGGGGGAGAAGTGGAAGCGGGAGGAGTCTGGATCTGTTACGTAGCAACGCATTCTTGTCTGCTCATCTCTTCTTTCTTGCAGATGTGAACGTGGCCTTCCAACAGTCGGCACACAAGGTGTTGCTAGATGATGACAACCTTCTCCCGCTGTTGCACTTGACAATCGAGTATCATGGAAAGGAGCACAAAGGTTTGCCATTCTTTCCTGCTCCCACTGGACATCATCTATTTTCTCATCTCTGCTTCCATCTACCTCCACAGAAACCATATAAGTTTGGACTTTAGAAATGATCTGGTACAGTACTATAATTTTATATAGAAGAAAAAGGAAGTCCAGAAGTCCAAATTGAGATGCCCAGGCCATGTTTTTTTGTTTTGGGTTTTGTTGTTGTTATGCTGCTGGAGTGGTCCCTGTTTCTTTCTTTCCAGCCTCTAGACTTTAAGGTTCAAAACAAAAGTCTCTGAAAGATCTCCAAAAGAACCTCACAGAGAAGTTTCTCTGCCTCCCAGTGAGCTCTCATGAATGTTATTCACCTTGTTGAGTCTCTGGTTCTGGATTAACCAAGTTGTCTTTTTTTCTTTCCTTTTCTTGATCATAGCAGATACTACTCAGGCAAGAGAAGGGCCTTCTCGAGAAACTTCTCCCCGGGAAGCCCCTGCATCTGGCTGGGCAGCCCTAGGTCTTTCCTACAAAGTACAGTGGCCACTGCACATTCTCTTCACCCCAGCTGTCCTGGAAAAGTGAGTATTTCTGAGATTCTCACAGGTAAATACTACTTCCCTTACTTCCAAGGGAAGAAGTTATCAGGAAGAGAATTAATGGGAGCAAGATAGCCACCCACCTAGTTTTTAACAATCTGTAAATCAGAAGTTACAAACTCTTACGCCTTCAAGGACTAGACTGATCACCTTAATAAGTGAACTACAGATGTGAGACATAGGGAATGGTGCGTGCTGGAATGAACAGGAGGGTATATACCTACTTAAAACCATCATAATTTTTAAAAAAATTTGCTAAGTAACAAGCAACTTGTAGGCTGCCAGTTTGTGAGCTCTGGAAAATGAGATTGGGCATACACCCAAAAAGATGAGGGAGGTCTCAGGCATGACATTAAGAGTCTGGCCCTTAAGGATTCTATCAGACCTGACAAGATTGCTGCCTAACTTTTAAAACTTTCTGTTGATTTACTTGGGAAAGTCTTCCAGCCTAAATGTTTGCTGGAAGATATTAGCCACTGGGGAGATCACCTCCTTACCCCTAGGGCGAGGCAACAGGGACAGCCAAGCTGGGGGAATGGAATAAAGGAATTAGACCAGGGTAGTATGAGACTTCCTATTACATCAGCCTTGTTCTTTATCACAAGAGCCTGCCAAGTGCTATTGCTTGGCCTGACAGTAACTAATATCCCCAAACCAGGGGGGAGCCAGAGATCTATGGAAAGGAGATGGATGGAAGAAGCGTACTTGGCTGGTGGTGGCCTCTGAAATCCGTCCCCACACCGTTTCTAGGAACTTCCGAAACCCTATTCCTGGTTAGAGAACTGGCTACTGGCCTAGTTGGAGGATAAAAGGTATCATGCTCAGTGATGCTAGAAGAATGGAGAAAAGGGAAGCAAATGAACAAAAGGGCTGTCTCTTCTTCCAACCACCACTCTTCATCCTTCCTGTTCCTCTTCACAGCCCTCTCTACATTTTTGAGGGTAGAGAAGCTTAGGGTATGATAGAGCGGGCATAAACCTGACAAGATGAGGCTGGTTCAGAGAGAAGATTATATAGCAAGTTCAGAGCCAATGGTCCAGCTAAACAAGTTGCATGGACCTTGTCCAGAGAGCTTCCAAAGCTCCACAGCTCTCGGCATCCCACAAGACAACAGTGTTACTTACTTCCTAACTTGATGTGCTCTTAACACCGTTGAAGAAATCAAGTGTAGAAGTATTTTCTTTAACTTTCTATTAGGAAAATTTCTAAGAATAAACAAAAGTATAAACTATAACAAACTCCCATGTCCTCATTACCTACCTTCAGTAACCACCACCTTTATGCTACTTGTTTCACCTATCCCTCTCCCCTGCCCACCCCCTCTTTTTTTTCCTGAAGCTTTATAAAGCAAATCCCAGACATGTCATTTCACTCTGCCACTAAGCAATTGAAAAAGGGATATTTAAACATAATTACTACAATGCCATTATCACACTCAATAAAATTAACAGTAATCCCTTATAACCTAATACCCAGTCTACACTGAAATTTCCCCAATTATCTAAAAATATTTTTATGATTGGGTTTGTTCAAATCAGTATCTAAACAAGGTCTGTTATTTCACTATGTTTATTTCGTTAGAAATAGATAATCTTTAAAACAAAATGGTATTGGATTGTCTTCTGCAAACCTGCCTACAAATAAGTAAAGATACCAGTTCTACCAGGCATCAGCTGCTCTTCCCATCTCAGTACAGGGTCCCAGCATTAAGCAGTTAGCCCCCGAGCTTCTTGGGAGGCAGGAGTCTGATCTCATTAAAGAAGGTATTTTATCTTTGGGCTTCGGGGACAGAGAATCAGAGTCATCATAATCCTTGATTCATAAAACACTATTATCATTGGTTCATGGAAGTCCTTCTTTCCTTCCTTCCTACACACACACACACACACACACACACTCCCTCCCTCCCTCTCTCTCTCTCTCTCTCAAAACCACTTCCCAGCACAAAAACTAGAACACTGACAACAATGTCCATCCACTTATGTGTTCTTTCCCAGTCTTGTCCCCTTGCTTTCCCCAACCCATAGTGACCACTACCATAAATTCCATCTTTCTTTCCTTTTTCTATAGTTTTACATCTATATGTATTCCCCTAAAGTTTTATTTTGCTTTTAGTTGTTTTGAGAATTATAAAAAATGCTCTATGTATCTTTTGCAATTTACCTTTTTCATTCAAAAATCATATTGCTGGCGGGGCGCAGTGGCTCACGCCTGTAATCCTAGCTCTCTGGGAGGCCAAGGCGGGCGGATCGTTTGAGCTCAGGAGTTCGAAACCAGCCTGAGCAAGAGCAAGACCCCATCGCTACTAAAACTAGAAAGAAATTAATTGGACAACTAAAAATATATAGAAAAAATTAGCCGGGCATGGTGGCGCATGCCTGTAGTCCCAGCTACTTGGGAGGCTGAGGCAGCAGGAACGCTTGAGTCCAAGAGTTTGAGGTTGCTGTGAGTTAAAATGACGCCATGGCACTCTAGCCCGGGCAATACAGTGAGACTCTGTCTCGAAAAAAAAAAAAAAGAAAAGATATAGGCTGGCTGAATGGACGAAAAAACATAACCCAACTATCTACTTTCTCCAGGAGCTACATCTAAACCATAAGAATGCAAACAGGTTCAATGTGAAAGGATGGAAAAAAATATTCCACAAAAATAGATACAGAAAGAGAGCTGGTGTAGCCGTTCTCATATCAAATAAAATTTCTTTAAATCAACAATAGTAAAGAAAGACAAAGATGGTCATCATATAATGGTAAAGGGAGAAATTCAACAAGAAGACATAACAATACTAAATATTTATGCGTCTAACACAGGAGCACCCACATTCATAAAGCAAACCCTACTAGATCTAAGCAAAGGGAGAAACAGCAGTATTTTAATTGCCAGGGACTTCAACACCCCACTGACAGAACTGGACAGATCATCAAACTGAAAATAAATAAACAAACACAGAACTTAAATGGGACTCTAAAACAAATGGGCCTAACATTTGCAATTTTTTCTTATATACATCTGGCAGTCAATTAAAAATTAGCGGATGTGACAAGAAACAAGATGATACAAAGAAAAATAAGCAAACAATTTAAACAGCCACGTTGATGCAGGAAGTAGCACCAACGACTTTAATAACAATCTGTTAAAGGAAAATATGGACAACATAGAAGAAAAGATGAAGAATTTCACAAGGGAAATACATCTACAAAATTTAATAAATAAAATTTTACAGACCTTAACTCACATGAACAAAATGCATAGAAAAGGGCATAAAGGACATTTCTGAGGAGATGACATTATTTTATACAACCAGGTATGATTAACAGGGATGCGTGGATTTTTCAAAATGGTAATATAACTGAACTGTGTATTAAGAGCTGTGCATTTCACTGTCCATAAATTATACTTGAACAAAAATATTGAAGAAAATAAAAAGAAAATGAATATTACATAATGAGAAAACACAATGTATAAAATTAAGAAATCACTGGATATGTTTACAAGTAGATTAGACAACTGGAATATATATCAACAGAAAATATCTAAGCTTAAATATAAAAAAACAAATAAAATAAGAGCATTCAGAAAATGCATTAAAGACATGAGCAGTAATGTGAAAACTTCTATGAAACTATTACTCATGTTTTAGAAGAGGGCTAATTAGACAAAAACTTGATAAAACCATATTTCCTGAAAATATTCCAAATTTGGGTAAAACCCTCTATAAATCCAACAAATAAATTCTAACAATGAAAAATACATGTCATATATATATATATGTGTATATATATATATATATATATACAGTAGTTCCACCATTACAAATGAAAGATAAAGGGAAATTTTTAAAGAAACCGGAGGAATCATATGATATGGAAACAACTCTAAATACAATGGCTAACGTTTTTTTTGAGACTCGACGCAAGCCATAAGACATGCAGGTAACATGTTTAGAATGCTGAAAAAAAAATGTCTACCCAGAATTCTATGGACAGCATAAACATCCTTCAAAGTGAGTGTGAAATGCAGACATTTTCAGATATGCAAAAATGAGATAATCCAATCTTGGATGATGTGCACTAGAAGAAAATTCATGGAGCTGAAGAAAAATGATACCAAATGCAAACTCAGATCTAGATACTGAAAGGAATTAAGGATACTGAACATGGTAAACACTTAGATAACTATAAAAAAATCTTTGCTTTTAATTTTTTCTTTCTCTTAATTTCTTCAATAGACAATTAACTGTTTAAAGCAATAATATTTTGAGTTCAACAATGTATGTCCAAATAAAATATTTGACAACTATAACACTAACGAATGACCTTAAAATAGAAATGTGTTTTTGTAATTTCTTTCATTTTTTGTGAAGTGGTACAATATTAACTCTGAGTAGAATGTGATAAGATTCATATGGTAATTCCTAGTGCAACCACTAAGAAATAATACAAATATGTATCACCAAAAAGGCAACAGATAAAATATAATACTATGTAATGTTAATTTAATACCAAACAATTCAGAAAACTTAATACCTGAGGGTAAAATATAGCTGGAAAAAATAGAAAACAATAGCAGGATAATAGTCTTATATTCAGTCATAAAAAATTACATGAACAAAGTGCACTGAAATTTCCCTTCAAATTAAAAGAATTTTAGATTGGAATTTAAAAAAGTTATGTTATGTATATGCTGTTCAAAAAGAAGTACTTAAAATGTAAAGATATATATTAATACATTGAAAGTAAAAGAATAAAAGAAAGATAAATAAGAAAAGGTAAGAAAAAAAGGCTAATATGAGTACTTGTTAGTATCACAAAGTAGATTTTGAGTCAAGTAAATGTATTATGAAAAATAACAAGAAATATTTTGTAATGATTGAAAAGCCAATTCATCATAAAGATATAGCAAACTGAGAATGTATGCACCTAAAAAAGACCTTCAAAATATATCAGATAAAACCTGAGAGAAACAACAGAAGGAATGGAAAATCCACAATTACAGTTGGAAATTTTGGCAATACTTTGTCAATAACTGATGAAAGAAATATGTAAAAATAAATAAGATATATGAGATTCAAACAACATTGTCAAACAACTAGAACTAATTCATATTTCTGTACATTAAAATTTAGTATAAAAAAATTGTAAAGTGCATTTTCTTTTCCAGTATCTCTGGGATTTTCATTTAGATAGAATAAATGTTGGGTCAGAAAATATATCTCAGTATATTTTAAAATGTTGGTGTCATACACAGAATGTATTCTTATCACAAGAGAGTTAAATAAAAAGCTAATAATAACAAGATATCTAAGGACCCAAAAATATTTAAAAATAGAACAACATTCTCTACATAATCCTTGTATTAATCCCCTTAGACAATTAGAAAGTGTATCAGACTGAAATGAAAAACAAACAAATATGTATCTTATTAAAAATTGTGAGTTGTAGACAAAAGAGGACTTAGAGATAAATTTATATAACAAAATATTTTTATTTGTGTGCCTGAATAATTTCACTAAAGATAATGACCTCCAGTTTCACCCATGTTGCTACAAATGACATCATTTCTTTCTTTTTTATGCCTGGAGTATTCCATTGTGTATATATATAATGATTTCTTTATCCATTCATCCATTAATGTATACTTAGATTGATTCCATAGCTTTGCTACTGTGAATAGTGCTATGATAAACATGCAAATGCAGATATCCCTTTGACATATTGATTTTTTTCCTTTGAGTAGATACTCAATAGTGGGATTGCTAGATTGAATGGTAATTCTATTTTTTAGTTTTTTTGAGACATCTCCATACTACTTTTCATAGTGGCTGTACTAGTTAACATTCCCAGCAATAGTACACAAGAGTTTCTTTTTCTCCACATCTCACCAAAATCTGTTACCTTTTGTTTTTTTAATAATAGCCATTTTGACTGGGGTAAAATGATATCTCATTTTGGTTTTGATTTGTATTTCTCTGATGATTAGTGATGTTGAACATTTTTTCATATACCTGTTCGCAATGTGTATGTCTTCTTTTGAGAAGTGCCTAATCATGTTCTTTGCCCACTTTTTAATGGGATTATTTGTTGTTTTTTCCCCCATTTGTGTCATTTGAGTTCCTTGCATATTCTAGTATTAGTCCCTTGTCAGACGAATAGTTTGTGAATAGTTTCTCCCATTCAATAAGTCGTCTTCTCACTCTGTTGATTATTTCTTTTGCTGTGCAGAAGGTTTTTAGTTTAATTAAGTCCCATTTGCCTATTTGTGCTTTTATTGCCTGTGTATATACACACATATTTATATAGACGGAAATGATTAGTAAAATCATCTGCAATGACATACCAAATTAGCAACAGGGGTTACCTTAGGCAGCAGAGTGTGATTGGGTAGAGTTTAAGGAAAGTTTTTTCCTATATGAATATACTGTAGATTAATAAATAAAAATATATTTTATCTATTAGAATGCAATTAAAAATAATGGACAGGCAGGAAGGGCAATACTAATCAGACTACTTCAGAAATCAGCTCCTGAGGGACTGAGGTGCAGTTGACCAATGTACTTGTTGGTAAAGACACTGAGTTGGTGCACACAGAGTACAGGAGGATTCTGTTGTCACTCTTCCTTTTCTTGGTTGATCTGAACATGCTTTTCTCTTGATTCACCTATATTTAATGAATTTTATATTTTTTCTTGATTTTAGCCTTAGGTAAACTGTCACATTTAGGATGGGAAATGTTGATCTCTTTTCTCTTCCTGTGTATTCTAATGGGAACCTGGCATCAGGAGTCATAAGCCAGGTATCACACTAAATCAAAAGTTGAATAAAATATTTATAAGGTGCATTTGAATTTGTTGAAATATCCCCCTTGGGAATTCATTCTGAGATCTTCCTTAGATCCTATATAAGCATAAATATTAATATATTAAACAAGTTTCAAATTACTATGCACCAAGAATCAATACAAATCCTGTCATAAGTCAAAAGTGGTCAAAGGAGTATGAAGGAGATGAGGGTTGTGAGGGTCAGTCTAGCAATAGATGCTTCAGAACCAGTCCCTGAATATTGCCAATCAAGACTGAGAATGCAACACATAAGTGCATATATAAGAATTACCTCTATTAGATATTGGGCAGGGGGGAGGGGGGAGGAGGAAAGAGGGGATGGGTATATGTGTACACAAAGAGTGCAATGCACACCACACAATGGGATGGACATATTTGAAACCTGGACTGAGGGGGGGAGGGGGAGCAAGGGCAACACACGTAACCTAAACTTCTGTACCCTCATATTATGCTGAAATAAAAAATAATAATAATAATAATAATTCCAGGAAAAAAAAAAGACTGAGAATGCCTCAAACCCAGAACAGTGTGTGATTAGGTAAGCAGGCTTCTCCAAAAATATTTACAGAATTAAGCTGCAAAAAAGGAATAATTTGATGAAGTTTCATAATTTCTTTTTCAGATTTAAAATAAGTTGTCCTTTCATATCTTAAAAAGAAAAACATTTAGACTTTGTATGATCTTATTTTCCAATTTATCTGTGAAACATTAAAAAGAAAGCTACCAAATATGGAAGCTTGTTACTGCCCCTTTAATTTTATTGAGAATTATATTTGTCCTATATAAATTTTAATCTCCCACATAATCCCTGAAGGAGTAACTTGAAAACTAACCTCCAGATGTGCTGTGACTATGAAACCTCCTCTCGAATCAACATAATGACCAGAAAACCTCCATTATTTTCTTTGTTCCTTTACTCCACACTGTGATTAACTTTTCTTTTTCTGGTGAATGTTGAATCAAGTCCCATAGCAATAGTCTCAGTTCCTTGAAGAGCTACAACTCATCATAAACTGGGAAACCTCTAGTTTGCATTAGATATTAGTAGTATCCAGTGGATACTACTGTGTGCATTTAAGACAGAGCAAGAAAATGCATAATGTGAAGTGATTTTATTATAACAAGCTGCTGAATTATTTAGACCAATAAAAATTTATCTGCTGGAGTCTACTAAAAAAAATTATTCTCTTGGTATATGCAATTGTTGTCTGTAGTGAAATAAAGATGCACAGCACTGTCATTCTACATGTATCACAGGAACATTCAAATTGTTCTCCTATCTCTCATTGTCTTCTTGTGTTTAGCAAAGGGAATTTATGGAAATTTATGCTTAGTTGAACTGAAAGTAATGACCACAATCCAGTGTCCTTATATTTGAAAGATTTTGTATATTAAACGGTTTTAAGAAATAGTTAAAACGTCCAAGACTCTCATATTTCAGTACATACCTATATATAGTTTGAAATGGCCACAACAACACACAGGCCTCCTAACTAAGAAAAGCAGACCATTTTTTATGTATGTCATTTTTATATATAATAGAAAGAATAATTTAAACTTATAATTAAGAATAAATTCTTATAAGTTTGGGTTAAGAAAGGTAATATGCTTTCATTTGATTTTGGTTGTATTGATGTTCTACTTTACATTAATGGAAAATTATTTACAGAGGTATTATTTACGGAACAGTGATAAGAAATAGAGTATTCTCCATTATGAGATTCAAGCACTCACGATAAAAATTGTCAAAATTTAGTAATTTCTTAAGTATGCTGATTTAAAAACAGTGATTAGAAGCTGTACTTTAGTAAATTTATTTCTAGAAATTGAAAGCTACTGTTTAAAATTTGAAAGAGGCCAAAGAAATTTTTTAGCTATGTTCTTATGAGTATATAAGACTATGTTTCTAAAAATGAGACATTTTGAAAAAGGTGTCTTTAGAACAGTGGTTTTTAACTGGCATAATTTTACACTTTAGGGGACATTTTACAATGTCTGGAGACATTTTCCAGTTGTTACAACTGTCGGAGGGGTGGTGGGGGTTCTAGTGGCTAGGAGCCAGGAATTTAACTAAGTCTCCTACAATACACAGGAAAACTCCACACTAAGAATTACCCAGTCCAAAATGGTCAATACTGCCAAGTTGGACAACTCCTGCTTTAGAATATCATTTCTTTAACATTTTAATCTAAACATTAAATTTAGTTTATTTACTTAAAAAATTCCAAACTCCCACCTTCACAGTTATTGGTATATAGAAATGTTACTGATTTATGTACATTGATTTTGTATCCTGAGGTATTGCTAAAACTATTTATTAATTCCAGGAATCTCTTGGTGGAGTCTTTGGAGTTTCCTAGATACAAGATCATGTCATCAGTGAAGAGTAATAGTTTCACTTCCTCTTTCCTGATTTGGATACCCTTTATTTGTTTCTGTTGCCTGATTGCTCTGGCTAGGACTTCCAGCACTATGTTGAATAGCAGTGGTGACAGTGGGCACCCTTGTGTTGTTCCAGTTCTTAGGGGGAATGTTTTCAACTTTTCCCCATCCAGCGTAATGTTGGCGATGGGTTTGTCATATATGAATTTTATAATTTTGAGATATGTTCTTTCTATGCCTAGTTTTTTGAGGGTGTTTATCATGAAGTAGTGTTGCATTTTGTTGAATGCTTTTTCTGCATCTTATTGAGATGACTATACAGTCTTTGTTTTTGCTTCTGTTTATGTGGTGAATCACATTTATTGATTTACATATGTTGAACCATCCTTGCATCCCTGGGATGAAGCCCACTTGGTCATGGTGGATTATTGTTATTTATTTATTTATTTTTGATGTGCTGCTGAATTTGGTTTGCTAGTATTTTATTGAGGACTTTTGCATCTATATTCATAAGGAATATTTGTCTGTAGTTTTCTTTTTTTGTTGTTGTGTCCTTTCCTGGCTTTGGTATCAAGCTGCTACTGGCTTCATAGAATGAGTTGGGGAGAATTCTCTCCTTCTCAATATTACGGAATAATTTATGTAGTATGAATACCAGCTCTTCTTTATAGGTCTGATAGAATTTGACTGTGAAGCCATCTGGTCCAGGGCTTTTGTTGTTGTTGTTGTTGTTGTTGGGAGGTTTTATTTATTACTACTTTTATCTCTCTGCTTGTTATTATTCTGTTCAGGAGTTCTATTTCTTCTTGATTGAGTCTTGGGAAGTTGTGTGTTTCCAGGAATTTCTCCATTTCTTCTACATTTTCTAATTTATGTGCATAGAAATTTTCATACTATTTATAGATGATGTTTTGTATTTCTGTGGTATCAGTTGTAATGTCTCCTTCTTTATTTCTGATTGAGCTTATTTGGGTCCTTTCTCTTCAGTTCTTGGTTAATCTAGCAAGAGAACTGTCAATTTTATTTACCTTTTCAAAGAATTAACTTTTTTTCATTGATCCTTTGCATTGTTGCATTGTTAGGTTGTTAATTTGTTATCTTTCTGTCTTTTTCATGTAAGCATTTAAGGCTATGAATTTTCCACTGAGGAATGCTTTCACTGTGTCCCACAGATTTTGATAACTTGTGTCCCCTTTGTTATTCAATTCAAAGAATCTTTTGATTGTTTAATTTCTATGACTTTGTATAGGTTTGAGTGTTTCTCTTGTCATTGATTTCTAGTTTTACTCCACTCTGGTCTAAGATACATGGTATGATATCTTTTTTTTTTAATCGGTATAGATCTTTTTTGTGACCTAAGATACGATCAATCTTAGAAAATGTGCTGTGTACTGCTGAGAAGAATGTATATTCGTTAGTGTTTGTGTAGAATGTTTTGCAAATATCTATTAGATCCATTTGATTTAGGGTCCAGTTTAAGTCCATTGATTATTTATTTTCTGCTTTGATGATTTTTCAAACTCTGACAATGGGGTGTCGAGGTCCCAGTAATTATGATGGTTCTATTTATTTCTTTGCTTAGCTGTAGTAAATTTTGCTTTATGTACCTAGTAAATCTTGCTTTTTGTCCCCAGTAATTATGATGGTTTATCTATTTCTTTGCTTAGCTGTAGTATATTTTGCTTTATGTATCTGCGAGCTCCTGTATTAGGTTATTATATAGTTAAAATTGTTATGTCTTCTTGTTGAATTGTTCCCCTTACCATTACATAATGACTATCTTTGCCTCCCTTTAACTTTGTTGGCTTAAAGTCAATTTTACCTGCTCTCTTTTGATTTCCATTTGCATGGAATATTTTTTCCATTCTTTCACTTTGAGTCTGTGTGCATCCTGTGGTTTTTTAGATGTGTTTCCTGCAGACAGCAGATACATCCTTTCTGCTAGCCTATGTCTTTTGACAGGAGCATTCAGACCTTTAACATTGAGTGACAGAATTGACATGTGGGATGTTGATCTGTTCATCCTATTCAGTAGTACCTTATTGCTGTGTTTTCCCTCTTGTGCTATTGTTTTATAAGAGTTATGAGTTGTGGGCTTTTTTTTGGGGGGGGTGATTTTATGCTGGTGGGTATCCGTTGTGCTTAATTATGTAAAACACTCTTTTGAGTATTTCCAAACTCCAACCTTTGAGAATTAAATTCATGAAAATCTTCCTAAGTTAATACTAAAATTTTATACAAAATATATACTTTCTATTTTAGAATAATATAAATTTAGAAAGCTAAGAATAATATTGGGTCCATTAATTTACTCCTCTTCAGCAAAGTTTATCTGCTGACCTCCATTTACCAACCTGACCCAGGAATGAAAACCTTAATTTTATAGTTTTAAATTCAAAAATAGTGCTCATTTTTTTCTGAGTGGCATCAATTATCCAGGATTTGTTATTAGATTTACACCTTTTAGGCCATAAGGTCTTTGAGTTTATGACCTCATGTTACCCATAACTTTTGGTCACTTTTAAATACTTTTTGTATTTGTTTGTTTATATAACCCTTTGTTTCCTAGCATTCAAACTTTAGTTTCTAGGCTCTGTTAGCTAATCTCTTGGGACTATGTTTCAGAATTGGGAAAAAAATCAGGATTTGGCAGAAGAAAACTATGAATAGAAGTCTATCTTTGCCAATTACTATATACCTTCCACCAAGTAACTCTCTCAAGAATAACCTCTGTGAGCCTTGATTATTTCATATCTTATATACTTTAACTTATAAAACTATATAAAAATTAAATTATAATGAAATAAAATGTATGTTATAAAAGCTAAAATTGCAAGCATGTTAACTTAGTTAGTATTCAAATTTTTTCAAATGTAGGTAAATGCCTCTTGCTCTCTATTTTGATTTTCTTCTCTGTAATTAATCTTTGCTGTGTCCAATGAATGGAATACGCCAATCACCATCCTATCTAGACTATCTACAATTGCACACCAGACTCCCAATTCTCTTATTCTATTTTGTTCTTCTATCTCCAGGTCATGAAATTCTCAGGTGAGGTATTAACAAATCTATAGATCCTAATCCAGAAAATGAATTGTCCTTAACCAAATATGTTAAAGTATTTTAACTTGACCCAGTTTTACATCATAGATAACAAAGATATATCCTTAGCTTCATATTATTTTATATTTTATTTTTAAATATGAGTACATAATAGTTGTATATCCTTATAGGATATATGTGATTTTTCAGTACAGGTATACTATATGAATTAATCAAATCAGGGAAATTGCGGTATCCATCACTTTAGGCATTTGTTATTTATTTGTGTTAGGAATATTCCAATTCCACTCTTTAGTTATTTTTAAAGTACATCCTAACTTATTGTTGATTATAGTCACTTTGTTGTGCCATCAAATATTGTTCATTTTATCTAACTATATTTTTGCATCCATTAACTATCCCCACATCATCCCACTCTCCCCACTACCCTTCCAGCCTCTAGCAATTGTCATTGTTTTTACTATTTAGCTCCCACATATGAGTCAGAAAATGTGAGACTTGTCTTTCTGGGCTTGATTTATTTCACTTAAAGTAATGTTCTCCAGTTCCATCCATGTTCATACAAATGGCATGATTTCACTCTATTTTGTGGCTCTATAATATTCCATTGTGTATATGTACTACAATTTCTCTATCTATTCATCCACTGATGGACACTTAGGTTGATTCCAGATATTGGCTACTATGACTAGTGCTGTGGTAAACATGGGAGTACATATATGTTTTTGATATACCGAGTTTCCCCATTTGGATATATACCCTACAATAGGATTGTATCTGAAAAGTTTTTTCAAGAAGGTCAGGTTTGAACAAGCCCAGACTGTGAAGTTTAAAATAAATATCTAAATCTTCAATGCCCAGACACCAATGAACATCCACCAGCATCAAGAATATCCAGGAAAATATGACCTCACCAAATAAATTAAGTAAGTAATCACTCCTGTGATTGATCCTGGAGTGATGGAGATATATGAACTTTCTGACAAAGAATTCATAATTGTTGTCCTGAAGAAGTTCAGCGAACCTCAAGACAACACAGAAAAAGAATTCAGTAGCCTGTTAGAGAAATTTAATAAAGAGATTTAAGTAACAAAAAAAAAATCAAGTGGAAATTCTGGAGCTGAAGGATTCAACTGACAAACTGAGAAATGCATGAGAGTCTCTCAACAGCAGAATTGACCAAGAAGAAAGAATTAGTGAGCTTGAAGATAGGCTGTTTGACAATACACAGTCAGAGAGAAAAAATAAATAAAAAAGAATCAAGCATGCCTACAATATCTAGAAAATAGTATCAAAAGGGCAAATCTAAGAGTTATTGGCCTTAAAGAGGAGGTGGAGAAAGGTATTGTGGTAAAACATTTATTCAAAAAAATAATACAGGAGAATTTTTCAAAACTAGAGAAAGATAGCAATATTTAAGTATAAGAAGGTCATAGAATGCCAAGCAAATTTAACCCAAACAAGACTACCTCAAGACATTTAATAATTAAGCTCCCAAAGGTCATGGAAAAAAATGGTCCTAAAGGAAGCAAGAAAAAAAGAAAACAATAACATAAAAGTGAGCTCCAATACATCTGGCAGCAGATTTCTCAGTAGAAACATTATAGGCTCGGAGAGAGTCGCATACATATTCAAAGTGTCGAAGGAAAAAAACCTTAACCCTAGAATATTATAGCCTACAAAAACATCCTTCAAACATGAAGGAGAAATAAAGACTTTCCCAGACAAACAAAAGCTGAAGAATTTCATAAACACCAGACCTGTCCTACAAGAAATGCTAATAGGCATTCTTCAATCTGAAAGAAAATCACATTAATGAACAACAATAAGTCATCTGAAAGAACACAGCTAACTGGTTACAGTAGGAATACAAACAAAGCACACTCTATTGCTATAATTGCAGTTGATAAACCATTTATATCTTGAGTAAGAAGACTAAAAGATAAACCTATCAAAAATAACTGCAACAACTTTTGAGAGGTAGATAGTATAAAATGATATGGACAGAAACAATAAAATGTTAAAAAGGGAGAGGGGATGGAGTTAAAATATACAATTTCTGTTAGATTTCTCCTTGCTTGTTTATTTGCATATTTGTAAGCACAGTTGTCATAAGTTTAAAATAATTGGTCACGTAATTTTTTTTGCAAGTCTCATGGTGAAGTCAAATAAAAGAAATCTACAATAGATACAGAAAAAATAAAAAGCAAGAACTTAAAGCACACTACCAGAGAAAATCACTTTTAACAAAGGAAGACAGGAAGAAAAATGAGAAAGAAAAAGAGGACAACAAAACAACCGGATATCAAATAACGATATTACAGTAGTAAGTCCTTACCTATCAATAATAATATTGAATGTGAATGAGTTTCATATTTTTTAGATCACCAGTGTAACACTATTTATAATGTATATAGTATGCAATTCTCTTTAATGTACCATTTCCATAATTAATTTATTATATGCTTATGCTTAAATAAATGAATTTCCCATGAAATACAAAGTTTCATGAAAAATTTTATGTGTGATAAATATTAAACCATTCAACTATTTTTACAGACTTTCTAACTATTTATTTGCATCCCCCATATTTACAAACACCTTACTTAAGTCAAAATATTGAATTATTATATACAGATAGAGCTTCCAAATCATAAACTGAATTTAGTTCCAAACTTGAAAGTGATTATTTCAAATAGCTCTTTAAAGAAATTATTATTATTCCTAAGTAAGGGGTATAGCAAAGAGAAAGATAACATAACACTAAGTGATTTGGTTAATTTTTTACCCAAGGTCAATAGCCAATGAATGGTAAAACAAAAATTCATTCATTCAAAAAAATTTATTGATTCCTAATATATTGCTGCAGATAGAAAGATCTCTGTTCTGTTCGGCTTACAGTCTATTGAAGGGCAAAGAATGTTAATTCATGATCACAACACAGTAATAAATGCTGTGGTGCAAATATGAATGGAATACTTTTGGAGCATGTAAGTGGGCACTTAAATCATACTGAGGACAAGAGAAGAAGTAAAACATAAGCTGAGATTTAAAGAACTATTAGGAGTTAGGTAGATGAATAATGTTGGGAAGGACATGTCCAGAGGTTACACCACATTATAAGGCAGTGAAAAAATATGGGCAATTTGGATAACTTTAGTAAGTTCAACGAGACTGGATAAAATAATGCATAAATCTGAACTGTGATGAATAAAGCTAAAGAGGCAGGCAGAGAATGATAATATGAATAATCTCATCTTTTATTTTTTGCCCAATATACCTAACCTGAAAAATATACACTCCAATTAGTATTTGAATCTCATTATAGCACAGATTCTAAATTGATAATATGAGCTAAAAGAGGAAGTCTCAAACACTACAGAGCTTCTGATTCTTCAAATCCTCTAAAAATGTTACATGGGGCCTGTTGATGAATTTTGATCAGGGAAATGACACAGTAAGATATGAAATTTAGACAGGATATTTCAATAGATCAGGCATGATGTCTCACACCTGTAATCCTAGCACTCTGGGAGGCCAGGTGGGAGGATTGCTTGAGCTCAGGAGTTTGAGATTGGCCTGAGCAAGAGAAGACTCCATTTCTACTAAAAATAGAAAAGTTAGCCAGTCGTCATGGCACACACCTGTAGTCTCAGCTACTCATGAGGCTGAGGCAGGGGGATCTTTTGAGCCCAGGAGTTTGAGGTTGCTATGAGCTAGGCTGACACCATGGCACTCCAGCCCGGGCAACAGAGTGAGATTCTGTCTCAAAAAAAAAAAAGGGTATTTCAACAGCACCATAGAGGATAGATCAGAGGAATAGAAAAAAGATTGGTCAGAAGATATTGATTCTTTTTGACAATCGCAATCATTCGGCACAGTGGTTGGATAAAGATGAATTGCCGAAACACAGTTCAAAACCAAATATTTGTCCAAAAAAGCTAATGGTGTCTGTTTGGTAGTCCAGCACTCGTATTATCCACTACAGCTTCATGAAATCTAGTCAATCCCTTACAGTGGATGTCTACTACAACCAACTGGATGACATGATGAGGATGCTTGCAATTAAGCAGCTGAGATTGGTCCATAGAAACAGGTCAATCCTATTGCTAGACAATGCTCTACCCCATGTGGCACAAACAATGCTGCCCGAACTACAGAGGTTAGACTGGGAAACCCTGTGTCATCTACTATATTCACCAAACCTTGCACCAACTGGCTATCACTTTTTCCAGGCTTTGGACCACTTCTTGTAAGGAAAAATATGCAATTCAACAAGCTGTGGAAAACATCTTTCATGAATTCATAGCCACTGATTCTCCAGGGGTCTTTGATGCTGGCATAAGCAAGGTACTGTTAAGATAGCAAAACTCTGTCAATAGTTTATGTGCACACTTTGATTAATTGTACTGCTTCTTCTTTGAGATATAATAAACAAAACTTTTGATTTGAAATCAGACATTTTATATTTAATGACCTAATATCTCTTTGAGATCTTGATTTCAATTCATTTGAATAAACACCCAGAAGCGGGATTACTGGCTCATTTGGGAGTTCTATTTTGAATTTTTTTGAGAAATCTCTATACTATTTTCTATAGTAGTACTCTACATTTTAAAATATGTTAGGAAAGTAGATTCATGTTATATGTTTTTTTGATCACATTTTTAGAAGACTTTGACTTAGTAATCTATAAAATGAAAATACAATAGATGATTTTTAAAATTCTTTCCATCATCTATCTCAATGAATGCACATTATTTACTTAATAAATGCTTTCTGAATGAAATATAGCTTTCAAAAATTTTCCATACTTTAATCTACTGTTTTCTCTCACCATAGCTATTGGAACTCAATCGCAAATTACTTTGTATTTGTTTTCATTCTCTGTATTTTTAAATAATAACATAAATCTTTATGGTCATAGAACAACATTTTAATATATCTCTCTTAAACCTCCCAAAGTATTTAACTGTAGATATAGTGTTACTAAATATATTATTTAAGTAATTTATAAATATTAAATATAAATATCAGCCATAAGCCTTTATAATTTCATGAAAGGAGATGTTAATAATAGGAGAAACTGTATGCAAGGAGCAAAGGGCAATGATCAGGAAGGAAAGTAATATGGGAATTCACCGTAATTTCTGCTCAATTCTTCAATAAACCTAAAACTGCTCAAAAATAAAGTTTATTAATTTTTAACCTAAAAAATTATTGAAAAGAAAGTTCGAACTATAGTCTTATATCTTAAAATGCATAGTTAATTATTATGGTTAGTGTGGCTTATTATTTCATCAATATATTCTCAATGACATTAAAAATTCTGTACATATTTTTCTCTATGCTACATCACATATACACCCTCTTCCCACCAAATCCCTTTCTCTAGATCTCTAAATATTGTTCAAGCTACAGAGGCCCTTACCAGAACACTGAAAAAGAGCTTTGTGAATTTAGGACTATATCCTATTTATTTTTATGTTACTTGCAATGTTTATGACTGCACTTCAAATATTAGAGAATATTTTGTAATATTTTGTACACGAGTGACTCATCTCTTTATAACATTAATGTTAATGATTAATATTGTAATGTTAATGATTAATGATTAATATTGTTAATGATTTAATATTGTAAATAGCATAAGAAATGGATTTTCTCTGTCTCAATGTTATGAGGACAATGTCTACAAATAGCAAAAAGGTAGACATTAACAGACATTTGAATTTTCTCAAGATAGAGACCTAGTCAACCTTCTAATGTTTCTGGTTTTATAGGGACATATCGCAATCTAAAAACTTTTTTAAAAAAACCGATACTGAAGTAATGTTTAAGAAATACAATTTGATGCCAATTGTGGCTAGTCACTTCATGTTTTAAAACCCTACATTTTTAAAATTAAAAAAGGAAAGGGAAGAGAAAGAGAGAGAGGGAGAAGAAAAACAAATTATGTTAAACCCAACAGAATGTGATAGGACTGAACCATCTCAATTAAAATGTACATTTTGGTAAAGTAACCAGTTTAATTTATAAATGTAACAGTGTTTCAAACAATTTATGCCCTTTTAACTAAATAATCCTGAAAAGTAGACATGCCATATTATGTACCAAAATCTAATTTCCCATAATTCTGTGCATAGTAAAGAAGAATTTATTTCAAAGTGAATTATAAACATCTTCAACATTGCAGGATAAACTAAACTCATTTAACTTATTGATTATGTGCAGTTCACTCATTTCAGTGTCTACTACTCACAATTGATTGAATCAGGTTATGCATTCTGAATAAATACATTAGATAATATTTATAGATTTTACTTGTATAAATTATAGAATTCAATTTCATTCAACAGTGGGTAACAAATAAAATGAAGTGTTAAGATAATATAGTTCACTCAAAATTGGTTTTTATAGGTAGTCTTCTGATAATTTCTTTAGATCTCAATTCTACAGTAATATCATAAAATGCATTAAACAAAAATCCAGGAGGAGAATAAAAATTCAATGGAGATAGGAAAATGTAAGCCTGACCCAGTAAAGAATTAAATTGGGTGAAATCACATATCCTTTTCCCCTATTCCTAAATTTGTTCCAACTAAGCTGCTTTGAAATAGACAGCTGAAAATAATGAAAGTCCAATTATTTTGATGAGTGCTACATACAATATGTGGTGTCTGGAACCAAATTCAGGATAAGAAATATTGGTGCATTCTCCATACCACCTAATATTCCAAAACTGAGATGATTCATAACAGTAGGAGTATGATACTGTGAGATTACAAAGAAGAATTGAAATATAATGTAACATGAAGGACAAAGTCAATGATGTCAGAAAATTTGAGCTAAAATTAAGGCCTCAAGACATACCAGTAATGTTAATAAAAATCTGCTCTTTAAATTCTCTGGACTTCTGATTCATTTAACACAAAATGTCAATAACAATACTCTGCTCTTCACAGACTTGTTGAATAGTTCAAGTAAATAATGTCTATAAAAATGATTTTTTAAATACATTCAATGACATTAGACTTCAGTAGTAATGGTAATAGAAATCGTAATAAAAAGAAGATGGCAATGACAATGAAGCAAAAGAAACAGAAGGAGTAATTGAATTTTCTGGAATTCAGTCAAGCAAATACTGCAACCTTGGCACCTTAAGAAAGCACTGTTCTCCACAAGAACTAGTCTACCAAGTATCCTTGCCATGTAAACATGCAATATCTCCTTCTACAGCAGAAATTACATTCTGTTTTATTCTCATGGAAAGTTGAATTGCTTTTGAGGTCCATGTACCTGTTAGAGTTGACATTTAATTTTTCCTGTTACTTTCACCAACTACCTACACCAAAAACTCTTCCCTAACTTTCCCACTCTGGGTCAGGTGCCCCCTCATGTATCCCAATAACACAATACACAAGTCTTTCACAGACTTTATCACAAGTATTGTTATCATAGATTTCTCAATCTAGATTAAGATTCTTGGGATTGGAAAATTTTACTCTCTATATCCTTAAAATTATCTGACTAATAGTAAGAACTCATGGTAAGTAATTCAAAGGATGTTGGTTAAATAAACTGGTGAAGTGAAAATAAGGTTGCCTGATTTATCAAGTAAAAATATAGGATACTCACTTAAATTTGAATTTCAGATACAAACCATAATATTCAGGGCTTACTTTTACTAGAAATGTATTTGTTATTTATCTGAAATTCAAATTTAACTGAATGTCTTATATTTTGTCTGGCAGTGCTAAATGAGAGGGAAAAAAGATGTCTCCAAGGCAATTGAATTCAGACAACTACATCAGGAAATCATTTAAATTCAACTCAAAGTTAGAAATAATACATGCAAGCAAAAATCTGTAAGTTAAGAAATGAATTTACTGTCAAAGAAGCACATAACTTTCTAATATACAAATCTACCAGAAAACAAACAAACAAATATTTCTATCTTCAAATTAGAATATCAGTTTTGCCAATGTTGTATATTAGGCTATAGTTTAGCAAATATTCACATCTCCATTTCTTTGAAGTTGGACATGAACAGATAACTTGCTTTGGCCAAAGCTATGTATATGCATGTGGCAGTGTGCCAATATCAAGCCCAGGTCTTAAGGTGTTGAATACGTTTTTGTTTATCCTTCTGGGAGAGTCCAACCTCTACTACAAAAAGAACATGCCTCAGATATCTGTAGCCACTTTATACTGAAGAGTGAAATAGTTAGAACAAACTTAGCAACCCACAGCTTGAGGCAAAGTCATTCCAGCTGACCTGCATACCTATGTTTAAGGAACAAGTGTGTATTGTTGAGTGCCACTAAAATTTTGTCTATATTTGTTATTCAGAATCACTGCAGCAATAGCCAACTGACTCAGCAACAGCTTTCATGAAAACATCCTTTCTGTGCAATTTCTGTACATTTTGTAATTTTACATAGCATATTCTTGTAATATGTCTGTAAATTTTTCATATTTTAATCCCTCGATGAATGACAGACATCTAGAAAGAGAAAAAAATGAATCAATCACAATCTAAGGTGAACAACCGTCCTGATTTGCATAAGACTGTCTCAGTCGTAGCACTGAAAGTTCCATTTTTCTGGGAAACTTCTCAGTCCCAAGCAAATCAGAACAGTTGGTCATCCTCAAAACAATTAAAGAACAAGTTTAAAACAATTTTCTTTCTTTTCCTGAGTCTTGGAAAAATTCTCACTTATTTGCCCATGCCTTACACCATGTATCAAGCAAGCTTGCTTGCCAGTATGTCCCTGGAACACATTTGTAAGACTGTAATTGTTTAGATCCTTCACCTAATATGAACTAACTATTTTTTTTAAAAGGAACTCATTCTTGGTAGTTTTATTTATATATGTATATATGTATTTATCTTTGAGGAACCTCTATACTGTTTTCCATAATGGCTGTGTTAATTTACATTTCCACCAACAATGTGAAAGGGTTTCATTTTCTCCATATCTTCTCCAACACTTATCTTTTTTTTTGGTAATAGCCATTCTAACAAGTATGGGTTATATCTCATTGTCATTTTGATTTGCCTTTCTCAGAGTATTAGTGATATTGAGCATTTTTTCATAAACCTATTGATCATTCGTATGTCTTCTTTTGAGAAATATCTTTTCATATCCTTTGTCCACCGTTTAATTGGGTTATTTTTTTTCTTGCTATTGAGTTGAGTTCCTTCAATATTGTGGATATTAAGCCTTTATCAGATGTATGGTTTACAAATATTTTCTCCCATTCTGTAGTGTCTCTTCACTCTGCTGATTGTGTCCTTGGCTGTGCAGAAACTTTTTTGTTTAATGTAATCCCATTTCTCTATTTTTGCTTTTGTTGCCTGTGTTTTTGGTTGATTGACAGCATTATTTGTAAATTGAGGAATAAGAAGTCAAAAATGTGGCAGCATTATCTTGTCCTCTGTAAAATCTTATTGGAAGAAATAAAAAATAATTAATTCCATTTTTATTTTTCCTTACATAAAACCATGAGCTAGTCCTAAGATATAGAAGGCATTTATATTTTCAGGAGAGAAAATATTTTTCGATGAACTTCTCACAGAAAATATTTCCTTTGATTTCTGCCTAAGTATTTGAAGTTGTATAAATGCTAAGAAAGTATATAGGAACTATTATACACATAGATACATATTTGTTAGGAAACTGAAGAATAAGCTGTACTTATTCAGGTATTCTATTTTACAGAGCTCCAACTGAAGGCAAAGTAATATATTAGGTACTATGTCAGTTACCTAAGATGTAGAAGTCATCTTCCTACAAATGCAGAGCTCACAAATTAAAACCAGGGAATCCTGCTTTTAAAACACCTTATGGTGAGAATTAGTAAAAGGAATGTTTTCTCCTGTCTATACATTGAGTTGGTCTTTTCATAACAATTTTTTGTCATTCATAATGTCTTGGTCTACTACATGGGTTTCTAGTAACAACCAGGCCACAAAAATAAAAAGGATTGTTGCACAACATATGGACATCTTATGCTTTATTTTGTATTGACTGTTAGTCCATAAAGAGTAGAGACCAACTGTTTTATCTCTGCATTGTTAGTACCAAGTATATTGCAAAGCTGACAGAAGTTGCTGAGTGAGAACATGTGGAATGAATGTTCTAAAATAACTTCCTGAAAGTACAGGCATTTAAGATGATTTAGCCACACATTCTAAGATATGTTCACCTAATCCCAAACTAGAATCCAAATTTCAATAATTTGCTATATATATGTAGTTTACTTTGCTAAATTTATTTGGTGTTCTAAGATCACTACCACTTTCAGCACTTATCACAGCTCATAGTCCACTTCTATGGACTACGTGGGATCTACATATTGAAACACTTGATCTCATGCTGCTAGTTCCTCTTCTGGTCCAGGTTTTATACCTGGACTCCTGTTCCTGAGGGCCAAACGTTGAAACATTAGCCCCTGAGATTTTCTTGCCAGTTTCTCTCTAAGGGATAGAAATCCTGTCACCGAACTCTGATCTGGTATTTGCAGCCCCAGGACCTATAGCCGGGTTCCCTGATGAAGAGAGCCCACTTAGCTCAATGTCTCATTTGGGTGACCCACATAATAATTGCTCCATTCTTATCTCTTCTTGGGATCTCCCCCAGTCTTATTATATACTTGTTTTATTAAATTAATTACTGACTGATCCTACTGCTGTCATTTTGATTCAGACATCAAATTGTTTTCAAAGAGAATCTTTTCTTATCTGCTAAATATGACTTCCACGTGCAAACCCTTTCCAGTTTGCCTGTCCAACTTAAATTATTTTTCCTTCTCATTTTTATAATTACTCTCACATTTAAACAATTTTAAATAATCTATTGCCCTGAATACCTGGAAATTTTTGTAAGAATGTATTTAGAAAAACTTTTATTATAATAGGTTTATTGCAGGTTAGCTAGTTTATGTTAATGTCGTTCCAACCTTAATAAAAGTTATTATAGATACTGAAATATTTTTAGATTTATTTCTGTGATTTGGAGGACTAGGCCTGGAGGGATAGAATAACAAATAGAACTACCCATCCAGTCATTCCTGAATAAGAAAGGAAAATTAAGTTTTTATATCATTGAAGGAAGATTGCACACTAATAGTGGATGTCCTTACATTTCCCACCATTTCTTGATTTGCTTGCTCTTCAAACATGACGGTATTTTATTTTTCTCATTGTCTTTGTAAAACAAATCAATATTTCCTCTAAAAACAATTTTCAAACTCTCTATTCAGTATTTTCTTACTCTATTAAATTACTTTCCTCTATTCTACCTTATTTCCATATCATTACCTTTAACATTTGAGCCAAAATATGTCTCCTCCATTAGGCATTTTCTAATTAAATTAGGGCTCCATATTACTTCACCTTTTGAGAGCAAGTTATTTTTTCAAATTTCTTATAGATAGTTGCACATAGTACATACTAGTACATTCTTTTTTTTATTTCTTTTTTTATTTATTTCAGGATATTATGGGGGTACAAACATTTTGGTTACATGTTATGACCTTGCCACATCCAAACCATGATTTGGGGTGTGCCTTTCCCCCCTACAACACTCACTGAGTCCATTAGTTGTGAGTTTACCCGCCTCCAAGCCCCTAATCCCTGGAGAATATTACTACCGTGTAAGCACTATAGCGTTGATCAGTTAGTACCAATTTGATGGCGAATACATGTGGAGCCCATTCTTCCGATCTTGTGATACCTCACTTCGGAGGATGGGCTCAAACTCTAACCAGGAAAATATAAGAGGTGCCACATCACCGTCGTTTCTTGTAATTGAGTAATATTCCACTGTATACATATACCACATTTTAATAATCCACTCATGAATTGACGGGCACTTGAGTTGTTTCCACATCCTTGCAATAGTGAATTGTGTTGCCATAAACATCCGGGTGCAGATGTCTTTATTAAAGAATGTCTTTTGCTCTTTGGGGTAGATACCTAATAGTGTTATTGCTGGATCAAATGGCATTTCTATTTTTAGCTCTTTGAGGTACCTCCAAATTCTTTTCCACAGAGGTTGCACTAATTTTCAGTCCCACTAGCAGTGTAAGAGTGTTCCTGTCTCTCCACATCCTCGCCGGCATTTGTTGTTTTGGGACTTTTTGATAGAGGCCAGTCTCACTGGGTTTAGGTGATATCTCATCATGGTTTTGATTTGCATTTCTCTAATGATTATAAATCATACTAGTACATTCTTAACATATATTTCACTCATCTTACCAAATTCCCTTTGTGGACCCTTTCCTGATCATCTAAGGGAATTCCTACCTCATTTTCTAGCTTCAGCCCTTGTTTGTTTACAGTTGGTACCTGTCTTATCCACTAAAAGCTAAGTTTTAGAAGGGAAAATTACCTTGCCTGTCTTACTCCCATTTTATTCTTGACATCTGGTTAAGTTGCTGGTCTAGAGTAGGTGTTTAGTAAATGCCTGTTTGAATGGATCAGTGAATGGAAGCAGCACTGACCTAACACTATGCCTCCTAATTCATCATATCCTGTGGGTGCACCATAGATTTTACATGAGAAATTTTTAAAGAACAAATTATCAGCCATTTGTGTGTGTGAAATGCATCTTGGTTAGAATTTTGATCAGATATAATATTTTCTAATGAAGGATATAATTCTTCTAAAAGCAATATTCCAAAGTTTGGCTTTATGTTACCAAAATACCCATGCTTTAAACGCCATAGTTATCCAAAAAAGACTTATTTGCATGATGGATGATATATAAATATGAGAATATAAGTCAAGAACTGACTCTTACATTTGTCAAATCATGTTTGGAGAAAATAGAGTAGTTTGATATTAATCCAATCTAACCTCAAGGATAAAGGAGTCAAAAGAAACTTTATATTTTACCTTAATAATAAATGCAGCACAATCATTTGGAACAAAGAAAAATATTAATACTAATATGAAATTTAATATGAAAGTATTAGTATTAATACTAATACTAATAAAATTAGTATTTTTACCTAAACTTTTTTGCACCTTGAGTTTTTTTCCCTACTTAAACCTTTTATTTCAAAGTACTATGGGGGTACACACATTTTGATTACATAACTTGCTTTTGTACAGTTTGAGTCAAAATCATAAGTGTGTACTTTACCCAGTTGGTGTGCATTGTGCCCATTAGGTGTGAATTTACCCATCCCCTCCCCCCCACCTACTTGATTTTCCTTGAGTTTTACTTCCATATGTGCACGTAAGTGTTGATCAATTGCTTCTAATTCAGTATTGAGTACATGTGGTGTCTGTTTTTTCATTATTGTAATACTTCACTTAAAAGAACGGTCTCCAGTTCCATGAGAGGATTAATAAAATGTGGTGGTATAGATAGAGGGGAGAAAAAATGGCGGAGTTAGGGTAGCCTCCCGGATCCCTGCTTCCAGAGAGGGAGGCGTAGATCCCGGTCTGCTACACACAATCGGAGCGCTCTCCCACAAAAACAGCGAGGGGAATCGGTGCAGATTCAGTGGGGGACACACAAATCAGGAAAATGAATAACAGGAGATAGGAATACAAAACCTGGAAAGTGCAGACAGACGACAATAGAGAGAGGAGCGTGCGACGGCGGCGCCAGCCTGGCCAGTAAGTGCACCGGGACAAGTCCCGCACGGGACAGTCTAGCTTCCCCACTGACTTACAAG
>CAUYSK010019684.1:0-15979 GCA_963575035.1 Avahi laniger | reverse complement strand
TATCTAACAACAGGTTTAGAAATGAACATGCTTGAGAGGAAAAGCAGCCCAAGTCTGTGGTAGGAATCCCCCAATTAGTAATTTAAACTGAGAGGCTCAGTTAATTACAGTATATTAATGAAACAATGAGGTAAGTAATCTTTAAATTCTGAGCTCACTTCCCTGCAATATTACCGAAGAATGCGTTTTATCCCTTTCTTGTGTGTTTTTATAAGAACAAGTTCTGACTAATCTTGTGCAGAAAATCCACCTCCATCAGAAAATCAAGATTCTTTCTGTTGCTGAACATATCAGATTTCTGACAACTAATCCATTGTTCAAGATAGAAAATATTTTCTTAATAAAACCTGCAAGAAGTAGTCAAGATGTATGAACTTGTTCATGTATACCAGAACAAAGTTATCTTTTATCAATAGTTGCGATGGAATTATTATGCATTTAAAATATCTGCACCGTGCTTAGACTATATTCACCTGTCTAATTAGGTCAGTTGTAAATAATTTTTAGATAGTAGTTTCCTCTGTTAAAGTTGTACCTTTCATTTCATAAAGAATGCTGTAGAAATTAAATTATTGTAAAGAATAATGACCCCTAGATTAAGCAGTAAGGGCAATAGAGAGAAGCTGAGAAATCTGGACCTGTCATTAATTAAAAATGAGTTTCTAGTCCAAATTAGCATTGCATAATTTCAGGGAAAATATATAATTTTCAGGTAAATAGGCTTATTTTGTTCAGATCTCATTTTTCTGGGACAGTTCAGTTTAATTATCACTTCATTTATTCATTCACCTTCAGTCATGTCGTCATTCATTCACAAGGGGGGGGCAATAAAGAAGACTGTAGCAGGCCAAGAGTAAGCAAAACTGCAGTAGAGTGCCTGGAGTATTTTGCCAAAGGAAGCACAGGAAGTATTAATACTTCCATAGGAACTTATAGAACAGAGTTAAGCTAATTTAGTAGGTCAGGGAGGCAGGTGTCAGAGGAAAAGACGTTTAAGTACAAATGGATGAAATTGTTTAGTATTCGAAATGGAATCATTTATAGATTTCCATGCAAAATGATGTCTTGGTGTAAATCTAAAGATATTTATGTGAACAGAGTAATTTAGCAACTGA
Source organism: Avahi laniger (assembly GCA_963575035.1). Taxonomy (NCBI): domain Eukaryota; kingdom Metazoa; phylum Chordata; class Mammalia; order Primates; family Indriidae; genus Avahi; species Avahi laniger. The sequence goes on along the minus strand of CAUYSK010019684.1, from coordinate 14,864 downwards.
CTAGCCCAGATCACTTGAGGACAGGGCCATGTATTGTTCCTCTTTGTGTCTCCAGCACCCACAATCTGCCAAGAGCATGGTACACACACAGTACATGCTATTGAAATAATTCATAAATAAACACAAGCGATGCCCATTTTGTTGCTTTTGCAAAATATACCAATTTAGGTAACATATATTTTCAATTATCCATAAAATTTCCAATAATTGAATATTACATGTTGATAAATTAAAGTTAACTATTAGTGACTGAAAAAACTCATAAAAGAACATGCATTTTTGAAAAATCATCTTTTTGTGTTTTGTTTTGCATTTTGTTTCTGATTTACTGGATTTGTTGAAACTAAATATGTCTTTTGACTAATTTATGCTTTCTCAAAGCTAACTCAGATTTTGATATAAGCAGTTTTGCTACTAATCTGAGGCAAAACTGGTTTGATCTAGGCAAATATAAATGGACTTGGTTTCTAGAATTGCCTAAGCCCCATTTTTATTCCTAAAGGTCTTCTCTGCCTTTATATAATCCTTTACATGAGTGTGTTATTTATTTTCTTCATGATTCTTATTTCTCACTCTTAACTGGCTAAGTAGAAAATAGTTACAATTTTCTTTTATCCTGTGAAAAAGCTCAAATAGTTCCTCTTTTTATGGTTTCTTCTTATGTTTCATTTTTTCCCGCCAATATTACCATCTGCTTGTTTTATTTTCGTTCCCAGTGATACCCACAGTGAAATTTCCATCCACAGTCTCTGTTGATTTATGCTCAGATATGTTTATTTCTGGCATTGTTAACTTTCTTGATATGTCTGGGACTTGGGCTTGTTACACTCACTCTTGGTTCAGGTTTCCTTCTCACACATTTACTCCACACCTACTTTGAACTTTTCTTAAGACGAGAGCTTAAATTACCAAATAAGTTTCTTTCCCACTGCAGATTTAAGGGTGGAAAAACAGCAAGATCAGAGGAGGAAGAGAGTTAACTATGTTCAAAAATGTCCAGCTGTTTCTAAAACTTGGTAGAAGGGACAAGCATTTTGCCCTAATTTAACTTCAGACAGATCAGTCACCCTGGCAGTGGTCACCTTGGTCATGTTGCTGGCATCCATTGGCCTGGTTTGTGTTTGAGGTGGTGACATACTCCTCTCCAGACCCCTCGCAAATGCTTGAACCTTAAATGGACTCCTGGATTGCAAGCCCTAAAAATTTCCTTAGAAATCAGAGTTTGCCTGAGTGAAAAGGAGGATCCACTCATTTATAGCCAGTATTTGTTTGCAACAAGGGCCTGAGCTAGGAGTTTTGGCAGTGGGCAGCCACTCATTTTGTGCCTGATCACTAATGAAATTTGATCACAGGAGTAGAACTTTCTTCTCAAACCCAGCTGTTATTCAGCTTATATCCTGAAGGATAAGGATTGATCACCCTAGTAATTTTATCCTCGCTGATATAACTGCAGATGTTATTCTAATTCATAGGCAACTAATCGTCCTCAAATTTTGCAGAGTTAATTGTCTTCATAGATATCCTCTGCATGTGTATATGTAATGGACAAGGCTTGATTGACCACTGCTGGAACTCTCAGTTCAGTCCTTTATTGCAAACAAACATTGAATATAGAGAACAGGTCCCTTTATTACTCAAACAAACTCTGAGATTTATAAGAAAAATGACTTATTTAACCACAGAAGTCAAAGGAAATTATTGCCTTTGTGTTAGGAATGTTTACAATATGTCTATGAGATGGAGACACCACAGGTATTATCCCCATTTTACCGATCAAGAGAACTGAGGCATATGGTCCAAGGATCTGAGTAAGCTTAATACAAAACAACAGCAGCAGCAGCAGCAACAACAACAGCAGTGGCAACAATGAAACCTTGACACAGAACAGAGCACCAGGTCTGATATTTTATTTTCATTTAACTTAGAGATGTAATACCACATAGTAAATCTATCAGTTCCAGGTGCCAAATTAATATAAGTGTGTATGTGGCATTGAATTTGCAAAATGAAAGGCAGAGAATTGACAAAGAAAGTGAATTATTGTGTATCTTCTTATAAATTCAATAAGGAGAAGTAAGATGCAAGATATAAATCACGAGAGTGGAACCGGGGTGATGATGAATATGTATGTGCACGTGTGTGTGTATATCATCCTTTGACGTGGAGTCAGCGTGCAAGGCAACGCTGACGGCTCGGTCAGGAAATAGGCGGCAAGGGGAGCGAGTTGAGGTGTCTGTTACAATGTTGTTCTTACAAATAAAGGAGAATGACCCCAAATGTGAAATTTTGGAATTAATAGTCTTCACCTTTAGGGGCTTTCTTTGCAGCCACAGCTCCCCAAAACTGAAAAGAGGAAGAGAGAAATAAAAAGAGAGAGAGCAAGATACTGAGATTTTTTTCTTCCCTTGGCATACTTTTTTCATAACTCTGTGGGAAAAATGACACATTCCAGATACACCAAGGATCGCATATTATTGATGAAATAACATTTGCTCAGATCCCACCTATTACTGAGTAGAAGCTGCTACTGAAACAAGTTACTTGTGAAATCGGGTAAAATTTTAGTCTATTCAGGTCTAACATTTTCAGGTCTAAGTTTTCTTCCTTCATCCCACAATACTGGTTTCAAAGTCTACCCGTTGACCTGGATCAGTTTCAGAATATAGAGCAATGAACAAGACGCAATTCCTGCCTTCACAACATATATTGCCTCGTGTAAAACATTTGCAATATAGCTCGATAGATACTATAAGTGACAAGCACAGCCTTCCATAGACTCACAGTCTAACTCAGTATTTGGGAGAGAATAGAGTAAGGAAGACCATCGAGGGAAGGTCATGTCTGACCTGTCCCCATATAGGTTCCTGTTCTTCTTTCTGACCTTGAGATGCCAGAGTACCTTGGCACTCAGTCTTTGGCCATCTTCCTTTCTCCATCTTCCCTTCCAACCTAAGCCTGAATGGTATCCGAGATCTCTCATCCTAAATTCCATCCACGTCCCAAACTCATGTCTCAGCTCTGTCATGGCCTTGGTATGGAGTCCCAGATCCCCCCATGCTCACATCCCTCTTAGATGTCTGCAGGTAACCTCAACTGAGCATGTGCCAAACTGACACTTGGCTTTTGCTTGTTTGTTTTTTGCTCCCAAATTTGTTCCTCCCTTTATCTTCCCAAATTTACACCATTTACACTGCTGCTCAGGCCAAAAATCCTAGAAAACACTCTCTACTCTTTGTCCTGCTAGTATCTTAGATGGGCTACTTCTCACTACGTCAGTCAGCACCACCCTAATTCAGACCACCTAAGTCTCTTGAGTGAAACACCTTAATAGCCTTCGAAAGGTTTCCCCGTTTCTACTTATTCCTCCTAAATTCGATTCTCTCTATGCTAATCTGAATGACATTTTAAAATGCAAATCAAATTATATCACTCTCTCACAAAACCTTCCAAAGGCTTTCCCAAACATTCAGCTTAAGTTCCCAAAGCTTTGCCGTGGTCTGGAAAGCAAGAGACCATCTCTTAAATTCCCATCTCATTAGCTTCATACTTTACATTTGCGTTTACAAAACTCAAAAAAAATCTACATTCATTTGCTCCTTCCAACAACTCTTAATTGTGGGTGTGACTGTAACTTCACTTTAGAAAACATAAAGAAAGACTCAGAAAGATTAAATGATTTTCCTAAGTTTTATATGGCTGGTAAAATTTGGATACGCTCTTTATAATGACATCTGGGTACTTGAACTTCCAGCCAGAGTTCTTTCTGCCATGTCACAGTGAACAATGAAATACAAACAAAAAGCTGTATAAACTCTTGACCCTATAAAACAGTAACAGTAATAATAGCAATTTAAGTTGTGATAAGAATGTGGTTTCAAACACTTGAAAACTCAGTGTTTATTTCATACACATTAGAACACTGACAACAAGTCTGGTTTGCCCACATTCACTTCCAATACTGTGATCTCATGGAAGGGGACTCCAGTTTCTCTCCATTTCCATCAGGAGTCAGTTGCAACATCCACAGAAACACAGAGGCTCCGGAAGAGATTTGGCATGAACTACTGGCTGCAGAAATTTTTCTTTCTTTACCAAATGTCCTGCTGTCTCTCTGCATATCTGTCAATAACTTCTCTTTTACCCTTTGCCATCATTCCTCCCAGGACCCTACCCACCTCACTGGAGGAATTTACTGCTGCAACTCCCAGCCGTACCTGCGGCGGGTTTGCTTAGGGTCCCCACATCCCTTAACTTCTACAAAACAGAAAGAAAAAGAGGGCAAGAAAATGTCTCTGTAGTCTCATAACTGGTTCACGTTTGGGGTTTGCAGTGGATTCTCTGGCAATGGTTAGGACGGCTTCCTCGAGCGCTGAGCGACTCCACATGGAAGCCTCCCTCCCGGAACACCCTCGAGATACCCGCAGAGCTGTAAGCCGCGGGGGATTCGGGCAGGCCAGCTCAACGTCTGGTGACCCCTGGGTATTGCTGCAAGGTCCAAGCTTTATCCTCTCACCCCTTAGCCCTGCAGGAGGAAACATCCTACTATCAAGATTCCCTCGGCACGCTCTGCACCCTGGCACAGCGGTGACCTCAGGACACAGCCAAGGTAGGTGGGCCCGCAGGATGACGCCTGCGCCTGCTAAGGGGCTTCCTGAGAAGTCTCGCCAGCTTCACCCCTGCCTGACTTCTCAGTTCCATTGTGTTTTTTATTAGCTGGTAATTCTTATCTTAGATATAAACAATTAGCAACTGAGTGGAAATAGCTATTTTATAGACATCTCCCCCTTTCCTTTGGGATGTGAGGTTATAAGTGAGGTGAGGAAAGTTTGTTTTGATTGTGCTAAGAAAGAAGCCAATCTCTTTTGGTTTACCCAAATTTACAAGAATATTACATCATTTTTCCTTTTGAAATGGGTCTTTTAATACTAATGCAGGCACGTAATCCATGTCCACAAAAATGCCAAACATCTGGATGAGAATAAAAATTCAGTCAAAAATAGATATTTCCAAATAGCTGGATGTTTGCTCTAAAATAAATCAAGTAGCCTTTTTGTTTTACTCATTTTTTTCAGACTTACATTAGATACTTTGTACTCATTAGATGTGACTGTCAAAGCTTTTTAGTGAATAACTGAAAATTAGGATGTGGCTCTGAGAAACGCAGCGGGCGGGCTGTGAGGGGCGAGAGGAAAGCGTGGATAAATGCCTTCCCAGTTTTGAGAAGCTCCGTCAGGTCTCCAGGCTGAGAAAAGTAAGTACGCCAGGAGGTTGAGAGGTTTGCTCACCAGCTTCCTAAGCCGCCAACAGGTGCAGGATTGCACTTCCCAGTTCATTTATGGGAACACACAGCAGCCTGACTTTATCTCATTTCATCAGCGAGGAGGCCGCACCTACAGAGGGGCCTTGGAGGATGCTGGGAGGCTGGAGGGAACAAGAGGTTTTTGTTGTTCCAGGGATGGTGTTATCCTTGTTACGTGCATTAATTAATACAGAGGGAAAAGGCAGAACTACATTTGTCGAAAGGGTTTATTGTAAACAAGTCAGAGGCTGTGCTGAGTGATTTACAGCGGGTAGAAAGCACTGCGCCTGGCCTATGACTAACATCTAGGGCATGGTGTGTGATTAGATCATAAAATTTTATTATATGATTATTTATTTATATTTCTGTAAACTAAAACAGACATTTGACCTGAGTGGTATACAAATACGAAAAAGTAAAAAAAAAAAATTCACTTACTCTGATAGTGTTCAAGAAGCATGGACTTGATTGCCATCCCGCTGAAATTTGAAGAAGCACGAATTGAGTTTTGGTCTGCTCGACTATGTTTTGTTTCATTTTATATTATTTTATTTTATTTGTTTGACTTTAGGAAATGGATCAAAGTTTACACAACAGCTCATCTCTAATACACTTTTTAAGTAAAATACGTTAAATGCTCTCATTTGTTTAATTGGTTAGTGGGGCAGCAAAAAAGATGGGAGAAAATTTTTCTAATCTCGTTCCTTTGTTGTTTTACATCTACCAATACATTTGAGAAATATTACAGTGGTAGGTGAAATGCATTTGTAAAAAACTGGTTTTTTTTCCTTATTATAGAAAAGCATCTCTAAAGACTATGATCATTTATATACGCTATGTACCAAAATTAACCAGCCGAATGTTTTGTCTCTGGGATTCTGTTGGTGTCCTGGGAATCCTGGCCTTGCTTCCCCGTGGCGAGCAGCTACTGGAGTTCAGGAGAGGCCATTCCCGGACACCCAGGGGATGGCGTGGGGAGACCGCTGCCTGCAAGTCAGTACCTGGTGCTGCTGAACCAGGGCCCTAAATCAGCCTCAGCAGCCAATTTAGAGCAACAGGGAGACAACTTAGACCCTGGTTGCCTTGAGGGTATCCCAGTCTGCCCTAAAGGGAAAACCTATTCTGGCACCAACTCTGACTTGACCGAGGGCAGCCATCCGAACCTGTGAAGTGCTACCGAATACAAGGGACACTCGGCAGAGTGGCACACTGTGCCTGCATCTCCTCTTAATAAACACCACCAGTTTATGTTTACGGACTACCGTCTACTTACTGATACAGGTGCATCTGATGCCCATTCAGACCTTGCCACTCCCGCTGCTTGGGGAAGGGCAGCCTCAGCTTCCCTACGCCTCCGAGTGGTCCATTTCAACTGAACAGTTAGGACTTAAGGAGACAATCCCGGTGCTAATTTTTCTTGCCTAGGTAGAGAAAGTAGCTGATGGCAAGTTCCCAAGCTGTGGGAAGCCTGTTTCCTCACGGGTAGGAAGAGTTGTGGAAGAAGAAGTTTGCACGTTCTTCGGATGATGATCCAACTGCTGTGCTCCCTCAGCTGGGTTTCGGGGTGCAGCCGAGCATGGCTTCTGTGTCTTACTGGGCTGTTCTTTTCTGACAGACTTACTTTCTTTCGCTGACTCTTATGTTGTACTAGACTCCCAGTAACCCACCCCCGGGGCGAGTTTGAGTGTTACTTGCTACACACAGATCATGAATTTCATTAAATTCACATAAAGCGCCTGCAGGAAAGTGAGGTACTTGACTCCAAAGAGGAAGCAAAGTGAACAGAAATGTGCATGTGAAAAATGTACAGTTTGGCCTATTTTGTAAAACAAAATACTGTTCAACGTGACATTCTCACGAGAGGTGTGGTATAATAAACTCGGTATATTAAGTACATATAGGGACCAATAAAAGCAAAACTGAATTATAAAGGAGAAAAAAACCAATTTAACTATCATAATTGAAAATAATAGCCAAAGGAAAATCATGGTCCTGGCAAACCAAATGATCTTCAGTTTCAAAATATTCCCTTTGTCCCTGGCCTCCTGAAGGTGTTGCTTATTATTGGGAAAACAGAATCCCTACAGAGAACCAAATATTCTATTCGTTGAACTTCCAGGAAGTCAAATAGCAATTTGTTAAATAAAAGACTTTCCTTCTCTAAGTAAATATGGTACGGAAAAGCTAACCACCTTTCTTTGGAAGGGCTTTTTGGAATTGAGTTTGCTTTTATTAATTTGGGCTCAGGCTTGGGTTGAGGCAGCTAAAAATTGTTGTTATTCTCAATGCTGTTTCTACACAAAGGTCTAGTAGAATAAAACTAAGTACAAATTAATTAAAACAACTTCAAATGCAGGTGGTTTAAAGCATAGCCTGAGTGGCTTTGCAACAAACTGACCCATCCCACCTGCACGTGCAGAGCTGTTGGTCACCCCATTGCTAGAGGAACAACACAGTGTAGATGAAAAACATCAGCGCGTGTGAGAAATGTGAAGACCACCTTCTTTGTTGGCTGTGGCCGAAGGCAGCAATAACTATAATTGCTTTTTACTGCCTAAAGATTTTATATAAGCAAATTCAAGCCATAAGCCTTAAAAGTGGGATTGTTTTCTCAGTCTTTTCTCCAACCACATTGGACCACTTATTATTATGCTTTTTGGCCTAGTTTTCATAGGTTTGGTAGTTTGATCTTTGCAGTTCACCAGTTGGCATTAGGGAAATGCCCTTTGCCTTTCAGTGTGGTCTCTGTTGATTATGATTTTGGTAGCAAAGTAGAAAATGAACATGTATTAACAAATAATAAAAGCACATCTCTCAAGTTCATTTGCACTTTGAAGATCAGATTATGAAAGGCGAAGCTATCAGGTGAATGGCAGTACACTGTGATGGCTGGACCTTGTCCAGTGGTACCTGTAGCAGCTGTCAGCCTAATTAAGCCAGATGTGCATTCAATGTAAATGGACCTCCCAAGAGGAATAGTAAGAGATTTCAGGCTCTGACAAAAGACAAAAGGCAGTGGTGGAATGAACTTAAGAGAGGCGGGGCTGAGACCGGGAGAATGTTTCTGATGTCAGTGTCACTGTTACCTGGCAGACTCGCAGCTCATTAATGTCACCTTGATTGAACTCAGTTGAAAGAGACCTATAGGTGGGTGAGAAAAATGGTTTATTTTAAGTGAAATCTGAGTAAATTTTCATATTCAGTAAAATGGTATTTACTAAACTCTTTCATCTCCAACACACACACACACGCACACGCACATATGCACACACTCAAAACCTCAGCCTGACTTTAAGTCCTCAGTTATTTAAAAAATGACATTTAAGCCATGCCAACTTTGACAGCCCTTCAAGCGAGTATGCAAACCATGAGCCAAGAAAAGGACACCAACAGGCCTTTCGATGTTCTTAGATTATACGCCATCCACAAGTCAGGATGCACGTTGGGCATGCTTGATGCAACTCTACCGACTGCGTAAAACAAACACTCTGTAAACAGTAAACTGTAAGGTACAACAGTATGAGTGTTATGTTAAAAAAAAAAACACTGTAACTTCCAGGCGAGTTTTTCCATTCATGCTATAAAATGTCATATCTCCAAAACAGAAGTGTTTGAGAGGCAGACCTTTAAGCTTAGCCAGGAAAAAGCTTCTCAGAAAATTTTCCTTCATGTTGCTGGATTTAGTAACTACCTTGATGAAACTAGTTTTAAGTTGCTATGTCTCTAAGAGAATTATAAGGAACAGCCAGCACCTCGGAACAGTTGGTAGTTACTTCTTAATTCGTTTACAGAGAAACTTTGTCAATTTTGATTGATTGACATTAAATACTCGTTATTTAACAAACATGTATAGAGCAGACACAGTTTTAAGTACTTTATGAATAATAACTTATTTAATGCTTCTAGTAACCCTATGATATACCATTATTAACACCATTTTTCAAATAAACAGAGGCACAGACAGTTTAAGTGGCTCACCAAGGTCACACAGCTATATTCCTAATATACAGAAATATCAATGGTTAGTAGGATCCTCTCTTATAGGAGGGACTAGAGCAAAGGATGTGATGAGAATCCTGTTGGAATAGGATATATTTAGCCACAAATGGCAAACTTCCATCTCAGTGGATGGAGAGGAGGGTGTTCTCAAGCAAGCTTCAAAGCTTCAAGCTTTGGGTACGATCAAAGAAGTGAGAGTAAAAGGAGATTCCAGTGTGGTGAACACCACTCATGTGGAAAACAGGAGGCTTGAAAATCAAGGCTGAATTTTAAATATTGTTCAAATAAAGTGAGTATTATTGAATGTGCTCATCTAAACTTTGAGATTTAAACTGGTCCCATTTGACGGAGTTAGTGATTGAGGACATGCACGTATTTATTCATGCATTCAAAATTCCAGACACTGTGTTCATATCTGAAACTACAAAGGTGAATCACACACACTATAGACCTCAAAGGACACAGAACCTATGCAATGGGGTGAATAGTAGCCCCCCAAAATTCATGTTGAATTAGAACCTCAGAATGTGACCTTATTTGGAAATAGGGTCTTTGATGGTATAATTAATTAAGTTGCGATGAAGTCATACTGGTTTATATGGGCCCTAAATTTAATGAATGGTGTCCTTATAAGAGGGAACATACACAAAGACAAAGACACACAGGGAAGAAGGCTATGGAGGCAGAAATTGGATGATGCATTTGCAAACCAAGGAATGCCTTGGAACAGATGCGTTTGTAACCCGAGAGCCATGGAACAGATTGTCCCTCAGAGCCTCCAGATGGAAAACGACCCTGCCAACACCCTGGCTTCAGACTTCTGGCCTCCAGAACTGTGAAAGAATAAGTTCCTATTGTCTTAAGCCCCCAGTTTGTGTTACTTAGTTATACCAGGAAGTGAGGTACTGCTGTAACAGATGTCTAAAAACATAAAAGTGGTTTTGAGATTGGTTAATTGCTAGAGGCTGGAAGAGTTTGAGGTCCGTGATAGGGAAAACCTAGATTGCCTCAAAGAGATGGTTGGTAGTAGTGTGGAGAGAAAGGCGGTTCTGGTGAGGGTTCAGATGGCTGTGAGGAGCAGGGTAGGGAAAGCTAGCGGCTTAGAGAAAGCATGACAGATTGGTTCCTGGTGGTCTCAGAAGGAAGTGATGGACATGGTATTGGGTCCAGGAGGAAAAGCCATCCTCGTGACAGAAAACTTGGCTTGACTTAAGATCTTGAACCACGGGTCCTGTCTCTTATTATTGCTGATTATAGAAATGGTAGTACAGTAGAAAATTTAAGCTAAATACTGTAATGTGGTAGAATTATGAACATTATTCTTTTTCAAATTTCAATCTTTCCCTCAGATAGTAAAAGAGAAAAAATAAATATTTGATGTTCCACATAAATAAATTTTGAGTTATTAAATGAGAAAGGAAAGCAGAGATCTGACTTTATATAAAGTTGAATCTCAGAGTTTTAGAATTGAAAGAAATCCTAGATGTCAACTTGGAAGTCACAGCCTTTAGGATGTGTTCATCCCTGTGATATCATCCCCACTAAATCATTGAATATCTTTAATGTTTTATATATTTTCACTTCATCCATTAATTTACTTGTGGCAATATGATTCAGTTATTAAAAAGTTCATCTTCATATAGACCTCAAATCAAGCCCACTCGTACTTCGACTCACTGGGACTCTATCCTCTACAATGACACGGAATGTCTCCTAAGCCTACATGTTACAGACTTCCAAACATTAGAAAATTTGTCCCTTGACAAGTCCTGTCTTCATTTCAGTCCTGTGAACTGTTCCACACAGGCATGGGTTTTTCACTGTTCCGGTGATACTTTGTGTACTATCTTATAATGGATGTTTCCTTTAATGTATGATGTCTAAAACAGAACACTAAAGTCATGTCCTGACCACAACAGAATAAAACAGTATCTGCACTTCTCTTGTTCTGACACTCTACTTCTATTAATTCATATGAAAACCACATTTTCCTAAGCCAGCCACATTGCAAAGTTGCATCATATTACAGTTTAAAGTAATTGAATTCACTCAGTAATATTTGTATAAATTCTCAAGATGACAGAAAAAATTGTACCAATGAAAAGTATTTTTTTTTTTATTATTCCAAGGTATTGTGAGGGTACAAACAGTTACACTTTATGTCTTTGCCTCACCCAAATGTGGGTTAAAGGCATGCCCTTCCCTCCCTTTAGTGCTCCCCGTGTCCTTTAGTTGTAGATTGACTATTATGTAAATGCACATGCTAGGTAAAACATAATATGGAAAATATTTTTCTATTATATGTGATATATGTTAATGACTGACAGAATAGAATTATTTTTATACCCCAAAATCCTTTGGTACATGAAATAAAGGGCAAGAAGTTTCTTCCATACATCTATGAAAAAAATAAAGTTTTAAATATAGATAAATTGAGGAGTATGAGATTAGTATTTTTAATTGAAAACTGCATATTTCATATTGATAAATATAGCATAAAGTATATATGGGATGTTCAAGGATTGCACATCTGAGTTTATAAATGGTCCAATATTTGCCGTATGAAGAAACAAACAAAAGACCTGAAAGTTTTTAGATTTCATAGCCATTCTGGTGACTGGTAATGAGGTAATTACTGGAAGCTGTTGTGTTTGAGGTATGCCGCATGCCCTAGTAAAATTTAGTGTTTAACTCCAAATACAAGAACATCTGCAAAAGATCAGGATTTTCTGATTTTGGTAGTCAATTGCCACTTACTCTTGCCTAATGAAAACTGTGTAGAAGCTTCAATTCTCTGGAATTAAAAATCATAATAACCTATTAAGAACAGTAATCGTTACAAGAAGTATGTAACATTTTTATTTATCAACTATTCTTAACACTTCTGCTTCCATTTACAATGGAGCAGCTTGTAGCAGACCAATAAGTCAACTTGAAAACAAAAAGAAAAATTGGATTAAGCCATTTGTTTGAATACGTTGGAGAGCTGCCAAGACAACTAGACATTGCACAGGTCCTGGAGAGAAGGAAGCCACAGAGATGGAGGAGGTCACTCCAAGAGCCACTCTTCTTTGGGCGTTTTCCAATTTGTCCGCAAGTTGAGCAGCCAAGGTCGTAGGCAGAGAAACCTGCAGATTATTTGGTAATTTCACAGGACCGAAGGGAAGTAAACTGAAGGTTGTGAGTTCCAAGCAGCTAAGGTGCTGAAGATAAGTTCTTGGTAAGAATAAGTGTGAACTGCAGGGAGATGGAGCCTTAAACACATTCCAGCCCAGCTTCCTGCCAGCTTAGTCCTAATTTAGATTAAGATGATATCCCTTGACTGAGTCTCACCACAAGAGGATATACTGTAACCTTTCTGGAGCAGAATAACAATCCAGAGTCTCCTTAATGTTTCATATACAATATTAACAATCATGCCAATAAAATAAAACCAAGTAGAAAAAGGTATTAGAATTACAAATGACCTAGTTAATAAAAGCATGAAAAATGGATTTTAAAATAACTAAGATTAATGTGTTCAAGAGTGTAGATAACACAATGTAGAATTTTTAGAAGAATAATGAAAACCTTAACATTGAAAAATGTAATAATTGAAATTAAGAAGTTAAAGATGGACTTACAATAGCTAGGAAGTAGCAGAAGAATTGGTGAACTGAAAGATAATCAGTAGAAAATTTCCACTCTAAAAACTGAGTGGACAACAAAAAGAAAAAAAAAATATATATATATATATATATATATATATGGGATGTGGTGAACAAAAATCTAAATAATTCTCATTTATACCTGCTTTACACAAAATACAGATAGGAGTCATTCACAAAGACAGAAAATGCTTCTAGATGGAAACATAAAAATGCAAGATAGAATAAAGAGTAACAGAAGGTATAAGCATATGAGAATATGTAAATTCATATTTACTAGAAAACAATGAAACTGTCATCTAGTATTATGACTTAAGTGTATGAAAAACTAAATTCATTATGACATAAACACCAAAAGTGAGAAGTTCAATGTAGTTAAAAGGTTTTTGAGGTCTAAAGAGTTGTGTGGGAAGCAAAATACCTAACATACACTGATATATTATAAATATATAATATAATTAATATACATTAATTGTTAGAAAAATAACTGATGCATTGGTCTATAGTAAATAAAAATTGTGTTTTAATCTCTGGAGTAATAATTAAAAACAGTAAAAATAATGTAAGTCAATATTGGAAAAATTGTTAGTGTCAATATCAATATTGAACAATTAAACAATTTTAAAATAATTGTATATATACAATGGAATACTATTCAACTTTAACAAAGAAGGAAATTCTATCATTTGCAACAACATTAATGAGTCTGGAGGACATTATGTTAACTGAAATAAGCTAGGCACAGAAAGATAAAAACTGTATGATCTCACTTATATGTGGAATCTAAAAAAGTTGGACTCATAGAAGTAGAGAGTAGACTGAGGGTTACCAGGGGCTTGGGGGAGCAAGGATTGGGGACATGGTCAAAGGATAGAAAATTTCAGTTCTACAGGAGTCATAAATTTAATATATGTACAACATGGTGACTATAGTTATCAATGTATTGTATTCTTGAAAATCACTAAAAGAGTAGATTTTATATGTTCTCACTACACACACATACACAAAAAGTAGGTAAAGTAATGCATATGTTAATTAGCTCAATTTTGCTATTCCACAATATGTACATATTGTAAAACATCATGTTGTACATGATAAATATATACAATTTTTGATAACACATCAACTGCCATGTGAGTTGTATTTAACTCATGCTAGTTTTTAGCCTGGGGACTCCTGAAGCATATGTAACTCACACATCTCTTTAACTTTACCCTTATGAACTATTTTTCAAGTTGCATATAGCTAATGCACAGAAAACAATAAACAATAACAAAATTTTCATTAAATTAGAAAGGATTGTTTTGTTTTCAAAGTTTTTATTCTATAGTCATAATAAAACACTGTAGCTCCAGGGAAAAATTTTTTTCCTAGTATGACAATGTATTAAAAAACCTAATTATTAAAAAATAATTAATCTAAAACAAGGTAAGAAAGAATAAAACAGAAAACACATGGAGAAATATGAATCAAATAGTAAAATGTGATAAACTCAAATATATCAGTATTATATTAAATGTAAGTGGCTTAAATTCTCCGATTAAAAAAAAATCAACTCCTTTGCCCACCTTTTGATAGGGCTGTTCGATTTTTTAGTGCTGAAGTGATATGTAATGTTCCTATGTTTAAGGAACATCCTAGGATATACCTGATGAAGAAAATATGAATGTTGGATAAGCTTCATTCAAGCATGAGTTATAGTGTTGGGGCAGTATTAATGAATCAACAAATAACACATATTATCTGAGCACAGGCAGAAACTTCAATTTATGTTCTTCGAACAGAAACACACATAAAACAAGGATATGCATCAAACAATCTATCAGAATGTGGTGACCAGAGGCTTGCAGGAACCTAAACCTGTATTTCTCCTAGGAGCAATTAGTATTCACCAATTCAGTGTTCACAGCAACTCTACA
>CAUYSK010019683.1:0-11050 GCA_963575035.1 Avahi laniger | reverse complement strand
TGCAAAAATGGGTTAGACTCCCTTAATGAAAAGGAGCATGCTTGTCCTTGGAGAGGTTCTGCAATGCTGGCTGATGACTCCTGAAAGTTTTGATAAGAAATCCAAACAGCTCATGAGTTTGGATTAGGTGACCTTTGTGTTCCAACACATCCTTTCCCATATACTATTTTATTTTATCCATGGTAGTTTAGTAAAGTTAAGACCACAGACTTTGGGGTCAAAAGAACTTGATTTAAAATCCCAGGGTAAAGATCTAGGATGACCATGATATCTCAGGGGATTTTCATTTGCTTATGACAGATGCCAGGGGCACAATTAGTCTTGGAGCATTTTAACTGAAATTCAGACTTTGAGGTTTTCTGGATCAGTCGGGTGGCTTAACATTGTGCTACATGTCCGGGCCAGGGCCTGTGTGTGAAAGGTGTAGCACTTTGGGGTTATGACTTGAGAGGGGGTGGTTTATGAGAGTTGCTGTGTTTGAGGGGACGGAGAGAATTAACTCTTGCCTTTCTAGCCCCATGAGGTTGCCAAAATACTACTCTGTATCACGATATTTTCTTCAGGTTTGGCAAATATTCTTGGGATATGAAAATAGCTTTGAGTGCTGGGTGTTTTACCTGCTGTGGTTTTTTGCCTTTGCTAGATTTTTGACCTGTTGAATCCTGAATATCTTATTAGCTGTTTAATGCTTTCAAGAAGATGTTTTAATATCTTATGCAACTTTGTCTCCCAGGTTACCACTCTTAATATTTTAATTTACATGTAGGACCTAATTTTTTTTTTTTTTTGCGTATCTCCTCGAAAGAGTTATATGTGCGTATGGTATTAAATTCCAACAGATACAAGAATGTACAGTGACAAACATCCCTCTCAACATTCTCTAGCCACCAAGAACCTCCTCGTAGAGACAGCTACTATTAATGAGTTTCTGCTGCATCAGCATTGTGCTATATAGGACATTTCAAAACTTGGATGGGCTCTTGTTACTTATAGTTAGATCTAAATTTGCAGGTGTCAAAAAACAAGAAATGATGACCATAGTCATTTAGTCAGGATAGTGGTTACTTCTTGGGGAGAAGGATATACGGGAGGCTCCCGTGGTGCCAACAATATTCTGTTTTTTGTCTTGGATGGTGGTTAAACTGTACTGATAATGTGCAGTTCTGTATATACATTTCACATAACGTGTGTGTGCACACACAATGTTTAAAAAACAACTGCAAAACTAATCATCTTAAAAACGACCAGAGAGAACAGGGAGATTAACCTGCAAAACAAAACTGATTCACAGGAGTATGCTCAAAGATTATGACAGAAGCCAAAAGAGGATAGAATAGTATCTCCAAAGTGCTGGTTAAAAAATGTCTAATATAGAATTTCATATCCTTCTAAACTATTTTTCAAGAATGAACTTAAATTTAAGGTAATTTCTAATAGACTATGAGTTTATAATGAACTGTGCTGAAAAAACTGCTGAAGGATATGTTACTTTTGGAAATGGAGCTCAGAAGAAAACAGTGAAGAAGCAGTGTTTAAAATAATAATTAACATAGAGAATGAAAGAGAAAGAGTGACCACCTAAATGCAATACATGTTCATATAATAATTCCCATTTACTATCTATGGCAAGCACTTTATGTCACTGAATCCAGTATTGACCTTATTATTATTATTATTCCTTTTTTTCATGTGAGGAGCTCAGGCTCAGAGAGGTTAAGTTTCTTACTCAACTGGCACAGTGATAGTGAATGCCCGGCTTTGTCAGGCTCCAAAGCCCAAGTTCTGTCCATTGCACTGTACCATATCACCATATTCAAAAACAAAAATGTAAAAAGAAGACAGTTAAAATCACTTGAAATAACATATAGACATAACTGTTTTCATGTTGGTATATTTCCTTCCAGTTATTTTCCCCATATATATATATTTTATACAATTGAGATTTCCCTTATTTCATAAAATACTTGTCGAAAACATTTTTAAAAACCCCACACTAACCTTTGGGCTTTTCAAGTTTGATAATTGATGAATCTTGCCACCCTTGTGCCTGGAAATATCTGGGTCAGAGCTCTTTGCCCTGATGGATATATAGTTGTATTTTCTTTGCATTCCTTTGTGGTGTTGCTTTGAGCTTCAGGTTGATATAGCTGACAATCTACAATGCTAGAATTTTAAGTAGACTTTTGAGAAGGATGATATGTAAAAAGGATCTCTGGTTGGCTTCCAGAAACCAGACAAAAGTATTTATTATCTTAGCCTAACTGTATGGTTTTCCTCTTTGTTTGCCTTCGTTCTTATTCCGCCCGTCAGAGCTGACACCAATAGAGGCCATTTCATGCATCGTTTCCATGGCCCAGTGAACATGCAGTGAAGAAAAAGTCACAGAAAGAACAAATGTTCTTTCCAAGCTCTCAGCCCCTTTTTTCAGTTGTTGGGTGGCTTTTTCCCTTTGCCCTCTTGTCTTTTATAATCAAGTGTTTCTAAAACCGAGCCCGTCCTGCCCCAGCAAACATGCACCTCCTCCTAAGTACTCTGCCATTCATTATTCTAGCTATTCAGGTTTAATGCCTTTGAGTAATTTCTTAGTTATCTTTGACGTTTTCCTCTCCACCCTGACTCCCTCTCCAAGAGAGAAAAGAAAGAGGGGTGATACGGAGAGAAAGAAGAGATGCCAGGTGTCAGGGGAAACAAACAGGCCTCCATTTGGGGGGGATGAGAGAGAAAGTGACATGTTGAGAGATGCTCAGGAAAGTTTGTAAAGTGACACAATATAACCCCACACCCCATAGCCATCAGAGGCATTCAGCAAGGATCTGCCTTGCTTTTGAATCAGACGTGTAGTTATCATTACTATTATTTATTTATTTAATGCAGTATGCTAAGTATGGCAAAAGGAAGATGGCTCAGACATATCCAGATGATAGGAGCCACCAAGAGATGAGCCACATTTCATGATTAAATAGCCTGTAAGTTAAGGAAAAGTACAATAGGTCAGCTTGTTTACTGATTTCCATTACCATTCATTTGGCAGATGAGCCATTCTGACCAACCCACTTATTGGAAACAATTAAACATTCTGGATAAGATATAAAAAATCTTCCTGAATGTATTGATGGGCTGACATGAAGGCAAGGAGGATGTAGGCCAGAACCTAATGAAAGTAGATATGTAGTGCTGTAAACAGGCAGTGAAGGCAACTTTGGCTTTGGAGGCATTTGTTGAACCCAGTGAACTTGAGCTTTGGTTTTGATTGGCTGATGGGGCCTGGGAGAGAGAGAAGCTGAGGATATTAGGTTCTCCAGAGAAATAGAATCAATAAAGTCTGTGTGTGTATCTATATCTATAGATACATGTGTAGACAGAGAAGGAGAGGTTGATTGATTTTAAGGAATGACCTCATATGATTGTGAAGACTGGCAAGTCCAAAATCTGCAAGAGAGGCAGGAAACCTAGAGACCCAGGGAGAGTTGAGTTGTAATTTGAGTCTGAAGACATTCTGGAGGCAGAATTCCCTCTTCCTTTTGGGACTTCAGTCCATTTTCTCTTAAAGCCCTCAACTGATTGAATGATGGCCACCCACATTATGGAGGGGAATCTGCTGTGCTCCAAGTCTACTGATTTATATGTTAATCTCACCTAAAAATAATGCCCTCACAGCAACATCCAGATGTGTTTGAGCAAACATCGAGTACTGTGGCCCAGCCAAGTTGACACATAAAATTAATCATCACACCAAGCATTTGGGCCTTGCCAAAGTATACACCCCAAAAGACTACACCCACAGGATAATGATGAAGTCGGGGTGGGGTGGGGGGAGAACCTCTCTCACACCCTGGGAATTGGAGGAAAACTTTTCTATCCAAAACTTTAGTAGTGAATTGAGGGGAGAAAAAGTCTTCTGTAAGAATTCATAAGCCAACTCTCATGTGAGTTTGTAGTCTAAATTCACCCTACCCTGGCTAGTCTGAAAAACCTCAAGCTGAGAATTTAGTTTAACATTTTTCTATTAACGCTCTCATGCACCTGTCAGAGGCAAACAGAGATCCCTTTGAGGAGCCCATCTTTACTTTATCCTAGGCTTCAATTATTCCCAAAGATAAAGTTCCAAGAAAAATGAGAAGCTTAGATTAATATATATGTATATAACCATGAGTGAGAACAATACAAATGACAGAGTGGAAACCAGCTCAAAGACTTCAGATGTTGCTATTATCAGACCTAGAATATAAAGTAACTGTGTTTGCTATTTTTTCAGACATAAAGGGAAACTTAAATATAAGCGAAGAACACTTCATATCCACTAGGATGGCTAAAATAAAAAAGATGGACAATATCAAGTGTTGACAAGGAGGTGAAGAAATTGGGACCCACATACATTGCTGATATGAATGGAATTAAATTGGTGCAGCCACTTTGAAAACTGTTTGACAATTCCTCAAAAAGTTACTCATAGAGTTGCCATATTACCCAGCAATTCCAATCCTAGGGATGTACCCATAACACATGAAAACACATGTCTTCACAAAATCTTGTACATGAATGTTCACAGCATTACTCATAATAGCCCCAAGTGGAAACAACCCAATTGTCAATCAACTGATGAATGGATAAACAAAATTTGGTTTATCCATGCAATGAAATAGTATTCAGCCTTTAAAAGAAATGAAATACTCACATATGCTATAACTTGGATAATCCTTTGTTCTGTCATCCTCAATGAGCAGGAATATGCAAATCTACCACCAAAGGCCAAGGGAGCTCAGAGGCCAAAGAAAGAGGATGGCACATCCAGTTTCTCAGAAAGAAACATCCAATAGCGACTCACAAACAGAAGCGGTATCTTGAGCAACTGCAAGATGGTGGATCTCCTCATTGCCCTGCAGAAAATATCCTTTACATAGCAAGCTTTTTGGTAAAACATGGACATCTGGTCATACCTCAAACTTTCTTGAGAAACACTGAGGAAGTTAGATAAGCATCTTTATGAGGGGTTACCTATGCTGTAGGCATTGTTTCTTTATGAGGGATTGTCTGTGCTACTGGAACACCTTGGTATGTGGGAATCAAACAATCAGTCGTTATGGCGGTTTGGCTTCAAGATGGTGTCACTCTTGCCATGCAAGAGGCTGTTTTCCTACAGCCTTAAAAATATTATGCTAAGGGCCGGACGTGGTGGCTCATGCCTGTAATCCTAGCTCTCTGGGAGGCCGAGGCGGGCGGATTGTTTGAGCTCAGGAGTTCGAGACCAGCCTGAGCAAGAGCGAGACCCCGTCTTTACTAAAATTAGAAAGAAATTGGCTGAACAACTAAAAATATATAGAAAAAATTAGCCGGGCACGGTGGCGCATGCCTGTAGTCCCAGCTACTCGGGAGGCTGAGGCAGGGGGATCGCTTGAGCCCAGGAGTTTGAGGTTGCTGTGAGCTAGGATGACGCCACGGCACTCTAGTCCGGGCAACACAGTGAGACTCTGTCTCAAAAAAAAAAAAAAAAAAAAATATTATGCTAAGTGTAAGAAGCCAGATACACAGAAGAGGTCACATATTGTATGATTCCATTTATATATAATGTCATAATAAGCAAGTGCATAACAACAGAAAGTAGGCTAGTGGTTGCCAGGGGCTGGGGGAAGAGGGGAATGAGGAGTGACTGCTAATGGGTGCAGGGTTTCTTTTGGGGTTGATGAAAATATTCTGTAATTAGTGGTGATGTTTATACAACTCTGAATATACTAAAAACCACTGAGTTGTACATTTTAAAAGGGTGAATTTTGTGAAATGTAAATGATATCCAATAAATCTTATAAAAATTGAACACAAAAATAAAACATTTTAAAAACAGAAACTTCAGGAAAATGAAGACTAAAATAATTGAAATTTATTAATAAAAACTCCACAGTCGAGTTTAACAGCAAATTAGACGTAAGTGAAAAAGAAATAGGGAATTGGGAAAAATAATCTAGAATGTCACACAGAAAGACAAAAATGGGGTATATGAAAGAAAGTTTGTGACATTAAAGGAAAGGAGAACTAACATAGATCTAATAATTATAGAAGGAGAGAATGGGGCAGGATTAATAGTTGAAAAGATAATTGCTAGAAATTTTCCAGAAATGAAAGACAACCATCCACAGATTGAAGAAACCTAACAATTCTCAAACAAAAACAGAATACATATTAAATTTTCTAGGGAAAGTTGTACATGTATTTGTCTACTTTTCTGCATTATTCAAAAAGCAAGTTAAACTTTCAAGGGTGATCAGTACAAGAACAGAAATAAATTATATATATTCAAAATTAGTAGAGAAAAAAATAAATGAGAAGAAAAGATAGAAATAGAACTGGTGCAAGAAATAGAAAGCACAAAACAAGATGGTAGATATAAATCCTACTTCCCTCATTCCTCACAGGTGTTCCTGAGAGCACTCCCCAGTAAATTTCCTGCACAGGAATATCTCAGTCTGTTTCCAGGGGAACTCCATCTGTGGAAGAGTAGAAATTAGGACAACCACTTTGGAAAATGATTGGGAATTACCTAGTTAAGATGAACTTGTGTGTGACAATTTGGCTGTTGAATACAAACTCTAGAGAAAATCTTGCATATACACCAGGAGGTATGTACAAAAATGTTTATAGTGGAATTGTTCATAATTGCAAAACATTAGGATCAACCGATATGTTTATCAACAGTAGACTGGATAAATAAATAGTGATATATTTCTCTAATGGAATTTTATACGACAGTGAAAAAAAACTACAGCTACATGCATCAACATGAATGCAGAGTAAAAGCATAGTAACAAAAAAAGAGAGGGAAAGGAGATCTAACACACGTCAAATAATTATTGAAGGAGAGAATGGGGCAGAATTCATAATTGAAAAGATAATTGCTAGAAATGTTCTGGAAATGAAAAATAACAGTCCACAAATTCGAGAAACCTAACAATTCTCAAACAAAACCAGAATACACATTAAATGTTCTACAGAGAGGTGTACGTGTATTTGTCCAGTTTTCTACATTATTCAACAAGCGAAAGACGCAAGTCACAGAAGGATACAAAAAAGTGAGTTCATTTAGACAAGGTTCAAAAACAGACAAAAGTAAACACTATGCTAGGGTTATATACACATGTGTGTATACATATATATACAAACCCATTTAGTCATATATGTGAACATATATCCACACATATATATGAATATGTATGACTATCAAATGAATTAATGCAAAATTTTAGAGAGTGAATTACCTCTAGAAGTGAGGAAAGGGAGGAGGATGCAACCCAGGCTTCTAAGGTACAAATAATATTCAATTTATGAATGGCGTGCCCCTGGATTTTTAATTTATTATTTTTCTTCAAATTATAATACATCCTTTAACACATTAACTGCCATGTGAGTTGTATTTAACTCACACTAGTTTTGAGCCCAGGGCCTTGTGAAGCATATATAACTCACATGTCTCTTCACCTTGGGAACCATGCCAACTGTTTTTCAAGTTGCATATAACTCACGCACAGAAAACAATAAAAAATAACAAATTTTTCATTAAGTTAGAAAGGATCATTTTGTTTTTGAAGTTTTTATTCTATTTTCCTAATTAAACACTGTGGCCCCAAGGAAAATTTTGTTTTCTATTACGGCAGTCAATGTGTTAAATAATATTTTAAATGTATGCTGTATTTCTCAATGGAAAATTCATTTCAAATATATTATTCAACAAGATTTGTTCAAAATGGTTATGGGTGTGTTAATTAGGTGGTTTCTGAAATTTTTGCAAAAACCAAAGAGAAAACTTTGAAGAAAAATAATATTTAAGCATAACTGAAGATAGCTCACTCAAAAGAAAAAACCAACCAGAAAATTTTTCCGCGTTTCTTGACTTGTCCCCTGAAAGCACACATTACCAGGGTTTTCTCTTCAGTCTCTTAAAATTGGGGTGAGTGCAGGTGAGGGGAAGGCTGCTGTGCATGAAGGCAGGCAGAGAGCGGCTGGTGCACTTGCCTGTCTCATTTCTGCCACAGTCTTGAGGCCCCCAGCCCCTGATCCTACATTTGGAGCCCTGCCCCATCTCCTGACATGGAGGCTTGGCTCTCCAAACTCCAGACCAAACTCCAGCCCTGAGGTGGTACACAGGAAGTGCCCATTGTCTTGTAAGCTGCCATCCCCAACACCCGCCTGGCTGCAGACTGGTACCAGTCTGTGGTCTGTTAGGAACAGGCCGCACAGCAGGAGGTGAGCAGCAGGTCAGCCAGCGAAGCTTCGTCTGTATTTACAGCCGCTCCCCATCGCTGGCATCACCGCCTGAGCTCCGCCTCCTGCCAGATCAGCTGCCCCATTAGATTCTCATAGGAGCGCGAACCCTACTGTAAACTGCACGTGCGAGGGATCTAGATTGCCAGCTCCTTATGAGAATCTAATGCCTGATGATTTGAGGTAGAGCTGAGGTGGTGATGCTAGCGCTGGGGAGTGGCTACAAATACAGACTGTCATCAGCAGAGAGATTTGACTGCACAATAAATGTAATGCACTTGAATCATTCAGAAACCTCCCTCACCGCTCCCTCCGCATCCCCCGCATGAAAAAATTGTCTTCCATGAACCTGGTCCCTGGTGCCAAAAAGGTTGGAGACCGCTGCTATAAAGGACCTGGATTGGAGGAGGAGGTCGCAGAAACAGGAGCAGGGAGAAGATGGAGGAGGAGGCTTTAAGCCAGGGTTCTTGTCAGGAGTGAATACCGGGAGAGGGAAGGACACCCCCTTTGCCAAGGTATGCAGAAGAACAAGGCTGCAGAATGGTCAGTGTGGTCCTCTCCGCGAGTGCGGAAGTGCTGTTTGCATCAGAAGCCGGCTTGCGAATCAGCGTGAAGAGTCAGGAACTGGAGGTCCTCGGGGGCAGGCTAAGGCGGTCCTCTCGGCAGCTTGCTTGGACAGCGGTGCCTGTCCACCCCGCAGCCCGGCCGCACTGGTCTTAGAGCCGCAGGACAGCCGGCAGCTGTTGGGACACACTGCCCTTCCACAGGTAGCCCTGCAGCCTCTCCCGTACGGTTCACGACAGGAGAGGACTTGCCACCACCCCGGGGCCACACAGAGTTTTATTACAGTGAGAAGGAGGCTTTGACAAGGGACCGCAGAAGCCCAGAAGCCCTGTCCAGAACATCGATGATCCACTCTGCTCTTTCAAAGCTGCAGTTGCTCCTTTGAGCCTCAAGGTGGTACAGCAGCCCAGGCTACGGCTTACAAGAGCCTAAATCACACTTCGTGAAAAGCTTCCTCGGGCATGATCAGCCTGACTTCTCCAACAGTTCATTTCTCAGTCGCTTGCATTCCTTGTTTCAAATAGGCTGGCTCCTAATCTAGTCCGAACTTTGAGGTCTTTCCTTGCTGGTGCATCCACTTTCAGCCCGAGAAATCTGGATGGATTTCTTAATTCTTTGGTCACTGAAAAGGAAAAGCCTCTTCTGCCCAGGTTCACGCCTCAGATTCAGGTCAGAACCGCTCACCTGCGGTCCCGGGGCCTGTCCTCAGAGGCAGCTCCTGGAGCAGTGCCAGGTGCCAGGCACACAACAGAGGTGAGTTCCCCGGGGCTCCTCGGAGGTCACATCCCGCTCAGGTGTGCCCAGCTCAGGTGAGCAGACGGCAGACAGTCACTACTAGTGTTCCCACTCGGGTCAAATCACCTCCTTCTGTATTTCACCCGTTCCCACCTGCTTCCCTTTCACATATGTCCTGAGTCCCACTCCTCACTAGCCTTTCTGGGATTTTCCATCAGCACTTCATCATGTCCATGCCATTTATAATTAGCTTTATTCTAAGTGTCTCCAGATTTTGTTCCAAATGCACTCTCTGCCCAAATGTTACCTTACCCGTGGTGTATTCCCTAACCACCCTGTGAGGAGCAGCAACCTCCTGTCACTCTTGAGTCCCCTTATGTTGCTTAATTTTCCTTCTTGGTCTTATCACCACCTGACATAAGTGTGTATTTGTTACCTGTTAACAGCAAGAGCGTAAGGTCTCTGAGAGCTTGGGCTTTGCCAGTTTTACTCCTGCTGTGCCCCCAGCCCTGGAGCAGTGTCTGGCATGTAGTAGGCACTGGGCGAATGTTTGCCGAATGGTAGGATGGATGAATGAATGAGTGGGTAGGGAGGGTTTTACCCCTCCTCACCTGGCCAGTGGAAAAAGAAGTGCACTGGGAGTTTGGAGTCCAGGGTCTAGCTCAAATTGAGCCACTAGATACTTAATAGGACTTTGAGCAAGTTACTTGGCTTGTTTCCTAATCTATAAAATGTATTGGCTGGACAGTGTGGTCTGAAGTTCCTTCCTGCCCCAGCAGTTTTTGGTTTTATGTTTATGCTTCCAAAAGGGGCCAAGACCATAATCCAGGTGACAGACAACATGCATTCTTGGAAGGACCCTGTTGCAAGTAATAAGCTACATTAAAAGATATATTTATATATGTGGATAAACACATAATTGCTTCATAAACAATTAAGTTTTGAAAACATTACTTTCCTAAGAAAATCTCCAATGTATTGGTCTTTGCTTGTATTTCTATTTTATCTCTGGCTCCATATATTAAAGATGCTAATTTTTATGACAAATAAAGGATTTTTTTAAAAATTGTTGTTCTTCATTTGGGTTCTTCTAGGGTATTTCTTCTCATAATATGAAACATTATTTGGGGAAAGAAATCATGCTCTTAGTGTGCTTCCAGCATGATAAAAGGTTATAAAACAGGCCGGGTGCGGTGGCTCACGCCTATAATCCTAGCTCTCTGGGAGGCCGAGGCGGACGGTTTGTTTGAGCTCAGGAGTTCGAAACCAGCCTGAGCAAGAGCGAGACTCCGTCTCTACTAAAATTAGAAAGAAATTAATTGGACAACTGAAAATATATAGAAAAAATTAGCCGGGCATGGTGGCGCATGCCCGTAGTCCCAGCTACTCGGGAGGCTGAGGCAGGAGGATCCCTTGAGCCCAGGAGTATGAGGTTGCTGTGAGCTAGGCTGATGCCACGGCTCTCTAGCCTGGGCAACACAGTGAGACTCTGTCTCAAAAA